>CAKNXH010067339.1:0-15931 GCA_932178445.1 Andricus quercusramuli | reverse complement strand
GTCAAAATTATACTGATTGCAGTGATTTCATTCAATTTATTGATTTTTTTATTCATTTCATCGTATTTTTCAATAAAATAAAGAAAATCAGTATGAATATCCGATCCTTTTATTAAAAAATACAATCAAATGACTCAATGAAGTCAAATTTTAAAACTCGGTTTTTTATAGTAAAACTTTTTTTCATTCGCATAATTCAAAGTTGATGCAAAAATGTAAAAGATTCCTTGGTTCGGGATAAATCGATTGACCTATAATATCAATATATTCTATTGAAGAGTAGGGAAGTTATGGTAATTTATAAAATTTGAAAATCGTTTTTTTATAGTAAAACTTTTTTCATTAACATAATTCAAAGTTGATGCAAGAACAGAAAAGATGTGTTGATTCGAGTCGAATCGATTGACCTATAATATGAATAAATGTTATTGAAGAGTAAGGAAGCTATGGTAATGCATAATATTTGAAAATACGGGTTTTTATAGTGAAACTTTTTTCATTAGCATAATTCAAAATTGATGCAAGAATGTAAAAGATTCCTTGGTTCGGGACGAGTCGATTGACCTATAATATTAATACATTTTATTGAAGAGTAGGGATGTCATGGTAATTTATATATTTTGAAAATCGGTTTTTTATAGTAAAACTTTTTTCACTAGCATAATTCAGAGTTAATGCAAGAACATAAAAGATTCCTTGGTTCGAAACGAATTGATTGACCTATAATAATAACGCATTTTATCAAAGAGTAGGGAAGTTATGGTAATTTATATATTTTGAAAATCGGTTTTTTATAGTAAAACTTTTTTCATTAGCATAATTCAGAGTTGATGCAACAATATAAAAGATTCCTTGGTTCGAAACGAATCGATTGACCTATAATAATAACGCATTCTATCAAATTGTAAGGAAGTTATGTTAATTTATATATTTTGAAAATCGGTTTTTTATAGTAAAACTTTTTTCATTAGCATAATTCAGAGTTGATGCAACAATATAAAAGATTCCTTGGTTCGAGGCGAATCGATTGACCTATAATTTTAATGCATTTTATCAAATTGTAATGAATTTATGCTAATTTATATATTTTGAAAATCGTTTTTTTTTTTATAGTAAAACTTTTTTCATTAACGTAATTCACAGTTGATGCAAGAACAAAAAAGATGTGTTGATTCGAGACGAATCGATTGACCTATAATATTAATACATTTTATTGAAGAGTATGGAAATTTTGAAATTGCATAATATTTGAAAACACGGTTTTTCATAGTAAAGCTTTTTGCAGTAACATAATTCAAAATTGATGCAAGAACGGAAAAAATCTCTTGATTCGAGGCAAATCGATTGATCTATGATAATGATAATACACTTTATTGAAGATTATGGAAGTTCTGCTCATTTATAATATCTGAATCATCAGTTTCAAACAGAAAAACTTTTTTCATCGACATGATTTAAAGTTGATGCATGAATAGAAAAGACTTTTTGATCATAAATTTTCAAATGGAGTAATATTATGAGAATGTTTGTGGAGAAATCATAAAGCTGGGAAAGGGATAGGGTGCGACAGAACTTTTTCTTCCCCTTTTCCAGCTCAAAAAATTATTATTTCGAACGCAAGATTTGATTTGTCTGATTTGTCTTTGTATTTAAAACATTTTTTGTATTATTTTGTAATTTTTCATTTTTGGTAAATTTCTATTTTTAAATTGAGCAAGATGAAGACTTTGGTTTGTCTATTATCGAACAAAATAACTAATGCTTCCTCTATGAGGAAGCAAATACGTTTGCTAACGGGAAGCAAAGTGCTCGTGAAATGAGCACCATATAATTATAAATACAAACAAACTGGAAACACTCAAGATCGAATTCACAGCTAGTTTTCATTGTAAATATTGACATTTTGTATTAGAAAATACAATCAAATGAATTAATGCAATCAATAAAATGAATAAAATACTAAAATCAAATTATTATCGATAAAATCAAAATTGCACTGAGTTTACTGATTGTAGTGATTTTATTCAATTTATTCATTTCATTGATGTTAGTGATTTTATTTTTTATTTTATTGATAATAATTTGATTGATCTACTTGATTTTTTGGATTAAAAAATAGAATGGAGTAAATCAATAAAAGCAATAATTTGAATGGAATCACTAAAATCGATTAAATCAATTTATTATCAACAAAATCAATAAAAAAAAACACATCAGTGAAATCTACATTTTACTGATTTTAGTGATCTTATTCAATTTATTGATTTAATTGTTTTCATTGGTTTATTTTATTTTATTGATTCCATTGAGTTTGTTGATTTGATTGATTTGATTGATTCTGTTCAATCTATTCATTTTTTATTGTAAACATTTGACATTTTTATTAAAAAATACAATCAAATGACTCAATGAAGTCAATAAATTGAATGAAATACTCAAATGAAATCACTATCAATAAAATCAAAATTGCACTGATTTTAGTGATTTTATTCAATTTTTTGATTTGATTGCTTTCATTGATTTAATTTATTTCATTGATTCTATTGAGTTTGTTGACTTGATTGATTCTGTTCAATCTATTCATTTTTTATTGTAAATATTTAACTTTTTTCATTAAAAAATACAATAAAATGATTCAATGAAGTCAATAAATTGAATAAAATCACTAAAATCAAGAAAATCGAATTAAAATCAATGAAGTCAAAATTATACTGATTTTAGTGATTTTGTTCTTGTATGGATTTTATTGATTTCATTGATGTTGTTTATTTTATTGATTTTGTTGATAATAAATCGCTTTTATTTATTTTTGTGATTCCATCCAATTTATTGCTTCAATTGATTTATTACATTATATTTTTTAATCAAAAAAATCAAGTAGATCAACCAAATCACTAAAAACAAAATTATTATCAATAAAATAAAAAAATCACTAACATCAGTGGAATGAATAAATTGAATAAAATCACTACAATCAGTAAAGTCAGTGCAATTTTGATTTTATCGATAATAATTTGATTTTAGTATTTTATTCATTTTATTTATTGCATTGATTCATTTGATAGTATTTTTTAATATCAAATTTCAATATTTACAATAAAAAAAGCAATAAATTTAACGTAATCAATAAAATAAAATCAAGGAAATCATTAAAATCAACTGAATCAATCAAGTAAATCAGTCAAAGCATTAAAATCAATGAATTGAATAAAATCAGTACAATCACTAAATTCAGTGCAATTTTGATTTCACGGTATAACGCCAGTCCCAGCTTTGAGGGATACAAATGAGGAATGACGTCACAAAATCCTTGACTTACCCTTTCGTGTGTTGAGCGCCAGACACCCCTTTCGGGTGTCGGCCGACAGGAACAAAATCAAATTCTTAAAATTTTAATTGGCCTAGAATGACTCGAAGAAAAGGAAAAGAAAAAAATAATAGCCTTGACTTAGGGTAAAGGGATTTCGTGAGGGACACAAACGCTTAAACCATCTTTTGAATTTTATAAATATATGAGTGGCTTTATTGGTAGTAAAACAAATATGTAGATGAAGTTGAAAAAATTGAATTTAATAGTGAGTATGAAGCAGTTGTTTGCCTGAAGGGCGAAGATTTATGATATTGTTACGTATTCCTCGAAAAATTTAGACAACCCGTCATTTTATTGTCAACAGACGCTGAACTTGAAAAAAGAGACGACACGGAAAAAGCTTAACCTAAAATAACACTAAAAGGAATCAACATTTCGCGAAATTATGCTTACAACTAAGAATATAAAGAAAAGCATCGTACCATTTTTACCGGCTCACTCAAAATTCGTACATCGTGAATGACGACACCTTATCCCAAAAACTAAATAAACCGAAACATCTCAAACTAAAACAAAATCCAAATCAGACTCAGAATAACAAAGAAAACTAGAGGGACAGTCTGACGTCTACCTTGCCCCCTTCAGAGAGAAAACCGAGGTCCTTTATCCAAAAAGTAAGGTACTTTGGTAAGATCCAATGGCTTCTTTGTCCAAAACGTAAACGGTAAGGCAACAGCTGTGTTCTCCAGGAACGACCAACATGAAATGATTTCTTGGCGTCCCTTCGCCGGCTTCCTGCTCGTCTACCTCGCTCCCCGACCAGGTCTAGTAGGTGCTGCCCCCTTGTCGATTCATTCCCAGCTCTCATCGGTAGAATAGATTTCTTCCTAAGCACCTTTGAAGATCGTGCGTGAATTACCTTGTGTCTAGTGTGCCGGTAGTAACAAAGATGGCCGCCCGTATGTAATGACAGGTGCCGAGCCGGTTATTATTTTGACACTCTGCAGTTGGAGTGAATAATGATTCAATCCTGGATGACATGGATTAAATCTCGGGTTGACGTGCGTGGTAAAGTAGACTGTGTGTGTGGTGTGGTGTGGTGGCAGTGCCCCGTTGTTAAATCAACCTGTGGGTGACGATTGCCAAGGGTCTCCTTCCTTCCCTTGTTGGTATTTTTGGTGATGCCAGAACTCCAAAGTTTCTTTTTAAGTCAGAGAGAGACTCTCCAGTCTCCCAAGGAAACAAAGGTAGGACGTCAAGTGCCCTAATACATAAGTGACCAAGCCCTAACCTAAATCAAAGTGTACATTGTACATATGGGTAACGTCCCTTTTATAAAGAAGAAAATAACTTATAGAAATTCTTTTACTTCACACTCATCCACATACTACACTCCCAGACTCATTCCTTAAATAGTTGAATTTGAGTTCGTGCTGGCCTTGGAAAGTATCGCGATTATTTTTGAATAATTTATGTATAAAGTCAGGGGAGGATCCTCAACAGGTGGTAAGCCACCTCGTTACAACTGATAATATTTTGATTTTAGTATTTTATTCAATTTATTGACTTCATTGAGTAATTTGATTGTATTTTTTGATAAAAGAATCGGATATTCATACTTATTTTCTTTATTTTATTAAAAAATACGATGAAGTGAATACAAAAAATCAATAAATTGAATGAAATCACTGAAATCAGTATAATTTTGACTTTATTGTTCATAATTTGATTTTCTCGATAATAGTGATTTATTCAATTTATTGATTTTATTGATTTATTTCATTGTATTTTGTGATCAAATAAGGAAAATCAATATAAATATTCGATTTAAAAAAAATACAATCAAATGAATGACTAAAATCAATAAATTGAATGGAATCACTAAAATCAATCAAATCAATTTATTATCAATGAAATGAACAACATCAATCAAATAAAATTTATATCAGTTCCACTGATTTCATTGATTTTATCGATTTCATTTATTTGATTAATTTTATCCGTTTTATTCGTTTTATTAATTTTATTGATTTTATTCATATTCTTCATTTTATTGATAATTTATTGGAGGATAAAGGGCATTTTTTGGCACCCCCGCCATCCAAAAGCTTATCACAAAAAATATGTTTGTTGCTCCACCCTATTAAAAAAATATTAATATTTATCACCAAAAAATGGTCACAACTTTAAAAATAACTGGTTTTCATGATTTCGGAAATCCCGAAATTTATGCATGAATCAAAGAAATGATTGATAACAAAATCAACAGATTACAAAATTTCTTTGTGCCAACAATAATAATTGTTTTATTCCTAAAATATATTCTTGAAACTTTTAATTATTGTTTTCATAATATTTATGCATATTCACGGTAATGTATTAAAAAAAAATTAGAAACAAAAAAAATTGAAGAGAGTACGAAGACTCGAACGCCTGATGGCAGAATCTGTAGCCTAAAACCTAGACCATTACACCGCCACTGCTTACTCTTTAGTCCTATAGTTCAAACCTATACTTATTTTGCGCGGATTTTTTGTAAACCGTTTTCTCGTAAACGGCTTTCCATCTTAGTAAACTGTTTCAACTTTTTTAATCTTAAATGAGGCCCTCTTCGCTCAAAAAGGATGACCACAATCCGTGTCCCCCGTTACAAGCTTCTTCATATAAATAATTTATAGTTGGACCGTTTGATAAACTTAGAATTTATAAATAAATTTGCAGAGGGCCTAATTTTGAAATTTCAGAAATCGAATTTGATGGGTTCGGAATTTATTGTTGGATAACTTGATAAATTTATAATTTCAAATCATAATTTCAAAGTTATAATTTCAAACTGGGTAAATTTACAATTTTACGTACAATCATAAATTGATTTATCTATAAAATTGGTGCATTTGCAGTTGCTATCTTCAAAAACTTTTTAAATATTGGCGCCACGATTTCGCGAGTGGAAATGTGTGGTGCGGACTTCAGAGCATTGAAGATTCGGAGTGCGAATTTGACAGCCGGTCTGCATGACGAGTTTGCTTTGCTGCTTGCCAATGCAGTCTTATGGTCCTCACATACACAAAACATCTCAATTTTGTTTCACATTTTTCTCCATTTCGCGACGTATTTCGCGAAATTTAGGTTCGCCATCGTCAAGATTTAGGTCTTCGAATATTGGCTAACCCCTGGAAATACTTCTGTGATGTCAGAATTATGAGTAAAAAAATTAATTTGTGAACGGTTCTCGCCGTTCAAATGCTGTCTTCTGCTATCCGCAGATTTCTCCCTTTCGAAAAATTCATAATTTCCGCGAAAATAGTTATTTCCTCAGCAAAAGGCTTCATTCCTAAAAATTTCGTTGATCCGAGGATCTCGCAAAACCCCGGATATTTGAGAAGTTTTCTTTCTTTCGCTCTCAAATACTTGGCAAAAATTATAT
This sequence comes from Andricus quercusramuli, assembly GCA_932178445.1. Classification (NCBI taxonomy): domain Eukaryota; kingdom Metazoa; phylum Arthropoda; class Insecta; order Hymenoptera; family Cynipidae; genus Andricus; species Andricus quercusramuli. The sequence continues at coordinate 9,194 of CAKNXH010067339.1, read as the reverse complement.
ATGGAGTCTGTGCCGTGCCTATAAAAAAAATTCCAAGTCGGAGTTGACCAACACACTTAAAGAAGAACATCAAATTTTAAGCAGGAGAATAAATGTATTTTTAACGAAGAAAATACCAAAGGATGAATCAAAATTAGTATAAGAGGCAAAAAACGTTGTGGGTACTACCAAAACTTACACAAAGCAATTTGGAGCAGAAAATGTTTATAATTCGGACCAAAGCGACTTCGAGTTGGAAATTCACTCTAAATGAACATTAACTGAGAAAGGAAAAGAAACAATTGAGTGCATTGTGCAATCAGTTTATGCTACCACGCACAGTTATAGTATTTAACCAACTCTCAATGCTAAAAACAAATTACTTTTGCCCCTTTTTTAGTGACGAAGAAAAGACCGTGCCCACTGGTACAACTGTGCACGTTGAAGGCCACAGGCATAACTGTACACCGGGCCATCTGTGCACGTCTCAATTTTGACGTGCACAGATAGGACACTCCCTACTGTGCATGTCGAAATGTCGACGTGTAGAGATGGTACCCTAGCAATGGTTAATGTGCACAGATGGGAAAATCCCAACTGTGCACGACGAAAATTAGAATGTACAGATGGTACCCTATCAACGGTTCACGTGCACAGGTGGGAGGCTCCCAACTGTGCACGTGCACAGACGGTACACTCCCAACTGTGCACGTCTCAATTTGCGAGGAAAACAGCTGTTCACGGAACAACTGTGCACTTGCCCAACTGTGCACGTCGAATGTCGGTGGTACAACTGTGCAGGTTGTCGGCCACTGGCACAACTGTGCACGTTCACGCATTGGACACTCCTAACTTTGCACGTTGACATTTATATGTGCAGAGATAGTACTCAACTAACATTTTACGTGCACAGATGGAACACTCCCTACTGTGCAAGTGCAAAGTTGTGACGTGCACAGTTATACCTTTCGCACATTGAGACGTGCACAGTTGGGATTCTTCCATCTGTACACGTGCACAGTTGAGAGTATCCCATCTGTGCACGTGGAATTGCAACTTTAAAATCTGATCGCATTATTTGAGACGTGCACAGTCGGAAGGGTACCATCTGTGCACGTAGATTTTTAGACGTGCACGGACGGTACCCTAGCAATGATACCCCAGTATCAGCGTACTGTTGATTGATCCCTGCAGGGGAAATTGTCTGCAAGCTGTTCACGAAGCAACGTCATCAAATTAAAATATTTAATTACTACAAATACCCAAAGGGAAAACTTGAAATATACAAGCCTTAGACGTTTTGAGATTCCGCATGTGGCAGAATTCCCTACGGCACTTTTCCGATTGTATGATATTATTAAATGAAGACATAAATTTACATTTAAGGGAAAGAAAGATTTCAAGGTAAATATTACCTGCAACAAAGAGAACCCAGGTCGGTAATCTTTACCCTAACATCTCGGCTATTCTTCTGAGTTAACCCACGTTGTGTTGGTACTTGTCGCTGCTTACCTCGAACGCCTGGGTAATTTTACATCGTCTGCTTGCAACCAACAACACGTCACATGCTCACATCCAAAAACAACCTCACAAAATATCAAACAACCTAGTGATTAATTTTGCGGTTCGATTCAAAGCTTACAATAGTTTGCATCGACGAGAAACTTCACCACAAACTTTGCAAACACAGTTGTTTTAAGGACAACGTATAACACTTGCGGCCGTTAGGAACGCTAGTGACGGCTAGTGGCGGCGACGTCTGCTATTCACATTATATCAGTCCTTAATAACGCAGTATTGAGGTATTATTTTAAAGGACTCTTTGCGAAATGTCAGATATGTATGTGGTATTCGGGTGCTAAAATAAGGGAGGTCGTTGCTAGCCAAATACACTGGAACTTGGATTAAATAAGTCCGGATTTACTGTTTCCGAGAATCGTTGCCGCGACGTTTTCGGGGTGAGAGTGAGGACCTTTAGGTCTCGGGTTTGAAAAGGGGTCACATAGGGTGGTCCAAAAATGCATTGGAAAAATTTTTTTCTTAATTCTGATCGGGACACCCCCCAAATTTGTTCGAATCTACCCAATAATAAATTAATTTTGTTTGTTTCCAAAACAAATGATATTTAGGGGTGGCGCAAGCCGCATGAAGTTTAACATGTATTTCCCGTAAGAAAAAAAAGACGTTTTTGTAATATAAATCTTATTCAGAATCCTCAACATTATCTCAATCGAGTTGAAACTCAACATTTCTCTTTACAATTAGCCATAGGATACGAATAAAATATCACTTTTCAAAAACCAACACCATAATTCTGTTTTATAGGGTCCCAAAGAAACCCCATAAGTGAAAAAATTGGTTTTGCGAGTTTTTGGCGCTAATTATGATTTTTTTGCGGTTTTTTTGATGCGAATTGTTTCTAATACATAAAATATTACGTTATACTGAAAACGAGATATTTTCATGAATTTTTTAATCCATTTATTATAGTTTTTAGCAATTTTCTCACAGAATGGAGTTAGAAAGACGCGGTTTTTTCACAAATTTTCCATTTCTTGTCCAACTTTCCATTAGAGGGAATTGATAGTTCATCAACGTTAACAATAGTGATCGTTTAAACAATTTATCATAATTATTAATAATATTATATTTGCATAATGTTAGAAAGATGCTGATTTTTTTTTAATTTCTGGCTTTTTGTCCAATTTTCATCTGTAGTGAAGTAATAATGAATTCAAGTTGAAAAAATAATTGTTCAAACAATTTATTAAAATTATTAATAATATTATATTTGAAGAATGCTGAAAAGATGCGGTTTTTTTTTAAATTTCTGGTTTTTTGTCCACTTTTCATTCGGAGTGAAGTAATAATGAATTCAAGTTAACAAAATAACTTTTTAAACAATTTATTATCATTGTTGATAATAGTATTCTGATGTTGATGGTAAAATTGGGTTTAGTGTCACAAAAAATATAAATCAATTTATCCTTGAGTCAGACGTTTCAGCCTCGATTATGGGCCCTCATCAGTGATTTATTTCTGAAATATGGTACAAAAATTTTTTTGTTGATTCGTGGCAGGTTATAATTTTTTGCAGAAATTTTTTGTTTGTTTGTTTATATAATAGCAAAAAATTAATTTTTCAGAAATGTAACATAAGACGATAAAATTATTTGCGTCGATCAAAGAATTCATTGTTATAGAGATGTAAATGAAGACAAAAATTTTTCAGTTTTTATAATTCAAAACTTAAATTTATTTGGACATCGTTAAATCATGAGAATATTACGATTTTACATTTTTTCTACAGAAGTTATCAAAATTTGTCGGTCTCATCAATCGGAATAGAGACTCGCCTTATAAATTCATTAGAAGGAGGTTGAAATTAGTGAATGAGATCATTAAACACTGTTTAAAAAAGTAATTAGATCACTGAACACTTTTACAAAACTGTACTTTTTTCGTTTACGTTGTTTAGAAACCGCCATGCCTTGAAAGATAGGCAAAACTGACTGCAGTATGTAAGTTTAGGAGGGTGTTTCTTGTTGTGAGGGAAAAATTAGAGGAAAAAATGTGGTGGGAATGTTTTACGCATTTTCTTGAAAAGGAGTCATGGTGACTTAAGAGAAGAAATTTGAAGGAAATCTGGAATCGGTACAAGTGAATTGTCAAAAAGCATCATAAAATGTAACATGACCTTTTTAAAGGGGCCAAAGGCTGATTTTTGAGTGGATATATACAATATGGTTGTGTGCGTGTGTTAAGAGTGAAGAGTGAATCGTATTGGAAAAAACTTATTTTTAAAAATAAATTATTGGTTGTTATTATAGGAGAAGTTGTAGGCTCCGGAAGCTTCGATCATGATTCCTTAAAGAAACCAATCCCAAAGCTACTGGAAGGTGTACGACATCCGCTTCTGCTCCTTCTGTCCTAGAAGGTAAGCAAGAGCGGGAAATTTACGCGTGATAACATCGGGCAACACTGTTCCCAGGATTCAGGTCTGTAGCCGCGGATGACCTTACGCGGCAGACAAGACAGTTGGAGATGAAGGTTTCACCTCTGGATACTTTTTTAGAGCTACCAATCTTTGTAGAATTTAAGAGGAACAGTGTTGACGGACCAGATGGAGTGATCCCAGGAGAACAGCCTTTCGCATCCGGTTCGCGATGAAATGAGCCTGACGCTGGCAAGCCGGAATCTTGTTGAGTTGGCTAATAAATGAAGCTTTCATACCTCCAAGGCAGCCGATTATGAGAATTATAAGACGGACTTTGTAGCCTTGGTACAGCCTACTCAGCTAGAAAAGAAGTGCTTGATATTTCGCCCGTTTTTCTCCCTCCTTTGCCGTGATATTACCATCGGCTGGTGCCGAGAATTCAATCACGTAAATGATCTTGTTCTTAATATCTTGGAGGACAATGTCAGGCTTCGTAGCACTGATACGTTGAGTGGTGGAGAATCAGAAATTCCAGTAGATCTTACACTGATCATTCTCCACAACTGACTCGAGTTCCCCCTGGGCGTATGGCAAGACGGGCAATAGATCAACACCATAGAAATGCCTAAGATGGTAATATATCACTTTTAGAGCTTCATTGTGTCTCTCTCTGTACGCGCAGCGTGCACATTTAGAGCATCCACTGAGAACATGTCCAAGTGTTTCGGGCTTCGGGCTCTTGCGTGCACGCTCGGCAGTTGGTATCGCGTACAGGTATATTCATTATGCGCTCGCGGTAAACTAAGTGTATAAATAAGGTATATAAATATATATAAATAAATAGAAATAAGGTGTAATAAATTATTGGTTGTTATTATAGAAGCTGTAGGCCTTGGAAGCTTCGATCATGATTCCTTAAAGAAACCAATCCCAAAGCTACTGGAACGTGTACGTCATCCGCTTCTGCTCCTTCTGTCCTAGAAGGTAAGCAAGAGCGGGAAATTTACGCGTGATAACATCGGGCAACACTGTTCCCTGGAGTCAGGTCTCTAGCCGCGGATGACCTTACGCTGCAGACAAGACAGTTGGAGATGAAGGTTTCACCTCTGGATACTTTTTTAGAGCTACCAATCTTTGTAGAATTTAAGAGGAACAGTGTTGACGGACCAGATGGAGTGATCCCAGGAGAACAGCCTTTTGCATCCGGTTCGCGATGTAATGAGCCTGACGCTGGCAAGCCGGAATCTTGTTGAGTTGGCTAATAAATGAAGCTTTCATACCTCCAAGGCAGCCGATTATGAGAATTATAAGATGGACTTTGTAGCCTTGGTACAGCCTACTCAGCTCGAAAAGAAGTGCTTGATATTTCGCCTGTTTTTCTCCCTCCTTTGCCGTGATATTACCATCGGCTGGTGCCGAGAATTCAATCACGTAAATGATCTTGTTCTTCAGATCTTGAAGGACAATGTCAGGCTTCGTAGCACTGATACGTTGAGTGGTGGAGAATGAGAAATTCCAGTAGATCTTACACTGATCATTCTCCACAACTGACTCAAGTTCCCCCTGGGCGTATGGCAAGACGGGCAATAGATGAACACCATAGAAATGCCTAAGATGGTAATATATCACTTTTAGAGCTGCATTGTGTCTCTCTATGTACGCGCAGCGTGCATATTTAGAGCATCCACTGAGAACATGTCCAAGTGTTTCGGGCTCTTGCTTGCACGCTCGGCAGTTGGTATCGCGTACAGGTACATTCATTATGCGTTCGCGGTAAACTAAGGTGTCTATGACGCCATCTTGACAGGCAAAAAGAAATCCCTCGGTCTCCGATCTCAATCCAGCAGACTTGAGAAACATGTTGGACAGACCCATCGAGAGCTCTTCTCTACGTAGGATGCCGTAAAACTTACCATGGAGGGGTTTCTCAGCATGTTCTCTTAGTAGGAGCGTATGTTCTGCTTCCTGTATACGACTTTTGAGCACCAGAGGTGTTAGTGATGCTAGGCCATATGTAATGTTGCTGGAATCAAATGGGAGGTCAAGCTCCTCTGCGGCCCTATCTGCTGCATGGTATAGAAACACCGCAGCATTGGGGACTTCATGTTGATGTACGAGTCGCATAAGGGAATCCGTGCTTTTTAGAACTGAGCAGGCTGTGGTTAGAACCGTTCTTCGATGGAGACACTCTAAGCTTAGCAATCCTCTACCCCCTTTATCGCGAGGGAGATATATTCGAGGTACGGAAGATCTAGGATGAAGACTTCGTTGTATTGTCATCATCTTGCGTGTGCTTCGATCAAGTTGTTTTAACTCATCGACGTTCCATTTTACTGCACCAAGCGTGTAGAGCAGTATAGGAACGGCCAGCATATTGGTCGCCTGGATCTTATTCTTTCCAGATAATTCGGAAGCCCAAATTTTTCTGAGAATTTGGCGATACCTTTTTCCAAGGGCCGTTTTCAAGTTATGCACATTTTGGGTTTCCGCTTGCGGTATTCCAAGATATGTATATGTTTCTCCAATACCAAGATGTTGAATGGTATTTCCGCCTATGAGTTGAACATCCTGATCGTCACTGGATGATGTAGTTTCTAGTCTTCCTTGGTGTAGGTGGACGCAGGCACACTTGTCCAGTCCGAAGCTCATGCCAATCGCTTTAGAATACCTATTTACCGCATCTACAAGGATGTTAAGGTCCTTTTTTGAGGAAGCAAAGAGTTTAAAGTCGTCCATGTATAAAAGGTGGTTGACCTTATATTCTCTTCTGCTCGGTGGGCCACATAGGTATCCAGAGCTTTTGCCTCGGAGCACAATAGATAGAGGCAAGAGGGAAATGCAGAAAAGTATCGGACTTAGAGAGTCTCCTTGAAAGACCCCCCTCTTATATGTGACAAAGCTTGTAGTCACTTGTCTTTTGTCAGATGTTATGACAAATCTTGTCCGCCACAAGAGCATAAGCTCTTCTATGCATCTCACTATTTTTGGATGCACCTCCATGCACTCAAGGAGCTTGATAAGAAGCTCGTGGTTCGTGTTATCGAATTCCTTACGGTAATCAATCCGAGCCATGGACAGATTGCGTCGATACCTGATCGAGTCCTGGGTAATACACCTGTCTATTAACAGGTTCTCCCTGCAACCTGCCAGCCCTCTCTTGCATCCACGTTGTTCGACTATTGCACTCCATACCGGCTCGATAGATGTCAATATCCTCTCTTTGAGGATGCCAGTGAATAGCTTGTAGCTGCTGTTTAAACAAGCTATGGGCCTGTAGTTCTTTGGACATGACAAATCTCCGGCCTTAGGGGTCAATACCGTGCGTCCTTCCACTAGCCACTGCGGCACGGGTTGTTCTCCGTTTAAGAAAGTAGTAAATATACGAGCTAGATGTTGGTGCGTACAAGTAAACTTCTTCCACCAAAAGTTGTTGATTTTATCTGGCCCTGGCGCCGAAAAGTTCTTGGTTCTAGCGATAACTTTCTTCACTTCTTCAGCAGTAATTATTGGACACTCTTCCTCTGGATCTTGTAACCTTTGCCTTTGGCAAAAGTTACGAAAGAGTGATATATCGGAAGCGTCTTCATTCAGCTGATAAGTATCTCCATATACTTGCTCCCAGAAGATTTGAATCTCTTCTCGACTAGGCGGATTTTTAACTACACATGACGCTTTATTGAACAGACGGGAAGGATTAGTAGAAAAGGTGAAATTTTCCTGAATCCAGTTAACTCGCCGTTCAAGGCGCTGTTTCGCTGTTGAAAGAGATCTTACTTTTTGCGTCCAGTGCTGCTTGATGGTCGACAGTTTACACTTGTTCAGCGTGTGATTTGCTTTCCGCAAGTTTCGAGCAAGTGCCCTAACTTTTGGAGTGAACTTTTTATTTGCTGTTATGTAGCTAATCACGCACTGAACATTTGATGCATGCCGTCTCGCCGTTTCAATTTTGAACTGAAGCTGTGCAATACGCTCGCGTGTCTTACTCAGATATACCGAAGTTTCGTTACTTCTATCGTCGCTAAGCATGGAGACCGCCTTCTCGTAAACTACACAGTTCAGATTCCAGAGATTAACATCTTCGGGGAGCAAATCGCGGAGAGCAGTATTAGCTTCAGCTAATTTGTCCATCCTGAGGAAGACTTTTTGGTGGATAGATCTCCTACTTCTCATGTTGACATTATCGGCTATCTGCAAAGGTGGTCTTGCTGGAACGGGTGGAATGTTCGCTGTAGGATGTTGCTCCTCTTCCTGTTGATAAACAGCTTCATATCCGTTTTTTCGCAAGAAGGATACCTGATCTCTTAAATACTGAGGCGTTTTATGAGCATATTCCGGGTGCATATTGCCCCAACGGTCATATAACCTCTTCATGAATCCTCTCCGCGCCGGTGAGCTTCTTTGCCAACAGGTAAGAAGGTCCCTCCTGAGTTGGTCCGACCATTTAAATCGATGTTATCGCGTTTGTCCGGGGTCATTGCCTGGTCGTCGCCTCGGTTCGTTCCTATTGCCACTCCCAACTGAACCATGGCCTCCATCCGAGAGAGGCCTATTGTGGGTGGCACTGCGCGATACTTGTGTCGTAACCGCATAATTCGTTGCATTGGGGAGTTAGCCCAAAGCAACGCGGCTGACTGCAAGAGCAGGAGCTCTCGGTCGATGGGGTCGCCACATCCCTACGCCTACAGATTATTATATAGATTATTATTATTATTATTACGATTATTATTAATGATCTTTGCCATAATTGAAAATCTCCCTTTATTTTTTTGTATTTAAATTGATGAATAATTCTAACTTAATTTTCACTTTATTTAACGAATAATTGGGACAAATTGGCAACTAACGATGAAGTTTAGTTAGTAACGCGTGGTAAAATGCTGAAAGGTTTTCAGTGACGGTACGCTGGTTCACTGCTTTCGGATGACTTGCTATGTGATTCATTTCGAGTAACATTCTTTTTGGTAATTTGTGGTTTTCTCAAGGATTGTATTTTGGTCAAAGTCAAATTTGTGATCCGGATACCACGCATGTTTGGTCATGGCAGTCCATTTACTAGGTGGTTGGTAAACATCCTTTGTGTGTTCTTTTTTTCGAATTCTCAGGGGCCGCTTAGTTGTACCTTTATATACTGATTCGCATCCTGTGCAAGTAGTGTTGCCGTCGAGCGAGAAATCCCGAGAAACGAGACGGGACGAGACGAGTCATACCTGCTGTCTCGGTGTTACTCGTCCCGTTTTGTCTCGTCTCATTCTTACTCGTCTCGTGGCGTCCTTACTCG
>CAKNXH010067337.1:0-15931 GCA_932178445.1 Andricus quercusramuli | reverse complement strand
GTCAAAATTATACTGATTGCAGTGATTTCATTCAATTTATTGATTTTTTTATTCATTTCATCGTATTTTTCAATAAAATAAAGAAAATCAGTATGAATATCCGATCCTTTTATTAAAAAATACAATCAAATGACTCAATGAAGTCAAATTTTAAAACTCGGTTTTTTATAGTAAAACTTTTTTTCATTCGCATAATTCAAAGTTGATGCAAAAATGTAAAAGATTCCTTGGTTCGGGATAAATCGATTGACCTATAATATCAATATATTCTATTGAAGAGTAGGGAAGTTATGGTAATTTATAAAATTTGAAAATCGTTTTTTTATAGTAAAACTTTTTTCATTAACATAATTCAAAGTTGATGCAAGAACAGAAAAGATGTGTTGATTCGAGTCGAATCGATTGACCTATAATATGAATAAATGTTATTGAAGAGTAAGGAAGCTATGGTAATGCATAATATTTGAAAATACGGGTTTTTATAGTGAAACTTTTTTCATTAGCATAATTCAAAATTGATGCAAGAATGTAAAAGATTCCTTGGTTCGGGACGAGTCGATTGACCTATAATATTAATACATTTTATTGAAGAGTAGGGATGTCATGGTAATTTATATATTTTGAAAATCGGTTTTTTATAGTAAAACTTTTTTCACTAGCATAATTCAGAGTTAATGCAAGAACATAAAAGATTCCTTGGTTCGAAACGAATTGATTGACCTATAATAATAACGCATTTTATCAAAGAGTAGGGAAGTTATGGTAATTTATATATTTTGAAAATCGGTTTTTTATAGTAAAACTTTTTTCATTAGCATAATTCAGAGTTGATGCAACAATATAAAAGATTCCTTGGTTCGAAACGAATCGATTGACCTATAATAATAACGCATTCTATCAAATTGTAAGGAAGTTATGTTAATTTATATATTTTGAAAATCGGTTTTTTATAGTAAAACTTTTTTCATTAGCATAATTCAGAGTTGATGCAACAATATAAAAGATTCCTTGGTTCGAGGCGAATCGATTGACCTATAATTTTAATGCATTTTATCAAATTGTAATGAATTTATGCTAATTTATATATTTTGAAAATCGTTTTTTTTTTTATAGTAAAACTTTTTTCATTAACGTAATTCACAGTTGATGCAAGAACAAAAAAGATGTGTTGATTCGAGACGAATCGATTGACCTATAATATTAATACATTTTATTGAAGAGTATGGAAATTTTGAAATTGCATAATATTTGAAAACACGGTTTTTCATAGTAAAGCTTTTTGCAGTAACATAATTCAAAATTGATGCAAGAACGGAAAAAATCTCTTGATTCGAGGCAAATCGATTGATCTATGATAATGATAATACACTTTATTGAAGATTATGGAAGTTCTGCTCATTTATAATATCTGAATCATCAGTTTCAAACAGAAAAACTTTTTTCATCGACATGATTTAAAGTTGATGCATGAATAGAAAAGACTTTTTGATCATAAATTTTCAAATGGAGTAATATTATGAGAATGTTTGTGGAGAAATCATAAAGCTGGGAAAGGGATAGGGTGCGACAGAACTTTTTCTTCCCCTTTTCCAGCTCAAAAAATTATTATTTCGAACGCAAGATTTGATTTGTCTGATTTGTCTTTGTATTTAAAACATTTTTTGTATTATTTTGTAATTTTTCATTTTTGGTAAATTTCTATTTTTAAATTGAGCAAGATGAAGACTTTGGTTTGTCTATTATCGAACAAAATAACTAATGCTTCCTCTATGAGGAAGCAAATACGTTTGCTAACGGGAAGCAAAGTGCTCGTGAAATGAGCACCATATAATTATAAATACAAACAAACTGGAAACACTCAAGATCGAATTCACAGCTAGTTTTCATTGTAAATATTGACATTTTGTATTAGAAAATACAATCAAATGAATTAATGCAATCAATAAAATGAATAAAATACTAAAATCAAATTATTATCGATAAAATCAAAATTGCACTGAGTTTACTGATTGTAGTGATTTTATTCAATTTATTCATTTCATTGATGTTAGTGATTTTATTTTTTATTTTATTGATAATAATTTGATTGATCTACTTGATTTTTTGGATTAAAAAATAGAATGGAGTAAATCAATAAAAGCAATAATTTGAATGGAATCACTAAAATCGATTAAATCAATTTATTATCAACAAAATCAATAAAAAAAAACACATCAGTGAAATCTACATTTTACTGATTTTAGTGATCTTATTCAATTTATTGATTTAATTGTTTTCATTGGTTTATTTTATTTTATTGATTCCATTGAGTTTGTTGATTTGATTGATTTGATTGATTCTGTTCAATCTATTCATTTTTTATTGTAAACATTTGACATTTTTATTAAAAAATACAATCAAATGACTCAATGAAGTCAATAAATTGAATGAAATACTCAAATGAAATCACTATCAATAAAATCAAAATTGCACTGATTTTAGTGATTTTATTCAATTTTTTGATTTGATTGCTTTCATTGATTTAATTTATTTCATTGATTCTATTGAGTTTGTTGACTTGATTGATTCTGTTCAATCTATTCATTTTTTATTGTAAATATTTAACTTTTTTCATTAAAAAATACAATAAAATGATTCAATGAAGTCAATAAATTGAATAAAATCACTAAAATCAAGAAAATCGAATTAAAATCAATGAAGTCAAAATTATACTGATTTTAGTGATTTTGTTCTTGTATGGATTTTATTGATTTCATTGATGTTGTTTATTTTATTGATTTTGTTGATAATAAATCGCTTTTATTTATTTTTGTGATTCCATCCAATTTATTGCTTCAATTGATTTATTACATTATATTTTTTAATCAAAAAAATCAAGTAGATCAACCAAATCACTAAAAACAAAATTATTATCAATAAAATAAAAAAATCACTAACATCAGTGGAATGAATAAATTGAATAAAATCACTACAATCAGTAAAGTCAGTGCAATTTTGATTTTATCGATAATAATTTGATTTTAGTATTTTATTCATTTTATTTATTGCATTGATTCATTTGATAGTATTTTTTAATATCAAATTTCAATATTTACAATAAAAAAAGCAATAAATTTAACGTAATCAATAAAATAAAATCAAGGAAATCATTAAAATCAACTGAATCAATCAAGTAAATCAGTCAAAGCATTAAAATCAATGAATTGAATAAAATCAGTACAATCACTAAATTCAGTGCAATTTTGATTTCACGGTATAACGCCAGTCCCAGCTTTGAGGGATACAAATGAGGAATGACGTCACAAAATCCTTGACTTACCCTTTCGTGTGTTGAGCGCCAGACACCCCTTTCGGGTGTCGGCCGACAGGAACAAAATCAAATTCTTAAAATTTTAATTGGCCTAGAATGACTCGAAGAAAAGGAAAAGAAAAAAATAATAGCCTTGACTTAGGGTAAAGGGATTTCGTGAGGGACACAAACGCTTAAACCATCTTTTGAATTTTATAAATATATGAGTGGCTTTATTGGTAGTAAAACAAATATGTAGATGAAGTTGAAAAAATTGAATTTAATAGTGAGTATGAAGCAGTTGTTTGCCTGAAGGGCGAAGATTTATGATATTGTTACGTATTCCTCGAAAAATTTAGACAACCCGTCATTTTATTGTCAACAGACGCTGAACTTGAAAAAAGAGACGACACGGAAAAAGCTTAACCTAAAATAACACTAAAAGGAATCAACATTTCGCGAAATTATGCTTACAACTAAGAATATAAAGAAAAGCATCGTACCATTTTTACCGGCTCACTCAAAATTCGTACATCGTGAATGACGACACCTTATCCCAAAAACTAAATAAACCGAAACATCTCAAACTAAAACAAAATCCAAATCAGACTCAGAATAACAAAGAAAACTAGAGGGACAGTCTGACGTCTACCTTGCCCCCTTCAGAGAGAAAACCGAGGTCCTTTATCCAAAAAGTAAGGTACTTTGGTAAGATCCAATGGCTTCTTTGTCCAAAACGTAAACGGTAAGGCAACAGCTGTGTTCTCCAGGAACGACCAACATGAAATGATTTCTTGGCGTCCCTTCGCCGGCTTCCTGCTCGTCTACCTCGCTCCCCGACCAGGTCTAGTAGGTGCTGCCCCCTTGTCGATTCATTCCCAGCTCTCATCGGTAGAATAGATTTCTTCCTAAGCACCTTTGAAGATCGTGCGTGAATTACCTTGTGTCTAGTGTGCCGGTAGTAACAAAGATGGCCGCCCGTATGTAATGACAGGTGCCGAGCCGGTTATTATTTTGACACTCTGCAGTTGGAGTGAATAATGATTCAATCCTGGATGACATGGATTAAATCTCGGGTTGACGTGCGTGGTAAAGTAGACTGTGTGTGTGGTGTGGTGTGGTGGCAGTGCCCCGTTGTTAAATCAACCTGTGGGTGACGATTGCCAAGGGTCTCCTTCCTTCCCTTGTTGGTATTTTTGGTGATGCCAGAACTCCAAAGTTTCTTTTTAAGTCAGAGAGAGACTCTCCAGTCTCCCAAGGAAACAAAGGTAGGACGTCAAGTGCCCTAATACATAAGTGACCAAGCCCTAACCTAAATCAAAGTGTACATTGTACATATGGGTAACGTCCCTTTTATAAAGAAGAAAATAACTTATAGAAATTCTTTTACTTCACACTCATCCACATACTACACTCCCAGACTCATTCCTTAAATAGTTGAATTTGAGTTCGTGCTGGCCTTGGAAAGTATCGCGATTATTTTTGAATAATTTATGTATAAAGTCAGGGGAGGATCCTCAACAGGTGGTAAGCCACCTCGTTACAACTGATAATATTTTGATTTTAGTATTTTATTCAATTTATTGACTTCATTGAGTAATTTGATTGTATTTTTTGATAAAAGAATCGGATATTCATACTTATTTTCTTTATTTTATTAAAAAATACGATGAAGTGAATACAAAAAATCAATAAATTGAATGAAATCACTGAAATCAGTATAATTTTGACTTTATTGTTCATAATTTGATTTTCTCGATAATAGTGATTTATTCAATTTATTGATTTTATTGATTTATTTCATTGTATTTTGTGATCAAATAAGGAAAATCAATATAAATATTCGATTTAAAAAAAATACAATCAAATGAATGACTAAAATCAATAAATTGAATGGAATCACTAAAATCAATCAAATCAATTTATTATCAATGAAATGAACAACATCAATCAAATAAAATTTATATCAGTTCCACTGATTTCATTGATTTTATCGATTTCATTTATTTGATTAATTTTATCCGTTTTATTCGTTTTATTAATTTTATTGATTTTATTCATATTCTTCATTTTATTGATAATTTATTGGAGGATAAAGGGCATTTTTTGGCACCCCCGCCATCCAAAAGCTTATCACAAAAAATATGTTTGTTGCTCCACCCTATTAAAAAAATATTAATATTTATCACCAAAAAATGGTCACAACTTTAAAAATAACTGGTTTTCATGATTTCGGAAATCCCGAAATTTATGCATGAATCAAAGAAATGATTGATAACAAAATCAACAGATTACAAAATTTCTTTGTGCCAACAATAATAATTGTTTTATTCCTAAAATATATTCTTGAAACTTTTAATTATTGTTTTCATAATATTTATGCATATTCACGGTAATGTATTAAAAAAAAATTAGAAACAAAAAAAATTGAAGAGAGTACGAAGACTCGAACGCCTGATGGCAGAATCTGTAGCCTAAAACCTAGATCATTACACCGCCACTGCTTACTCTTTAGTCCTATAGTTCAAACCTATACTTATTTTGCGCGGATTTTTTGTAAACCGTTTTCTCGTAAACGGCTTTCCATCTTAGTAAACTGTTTCAACTTTTTTAATCTTAAATGAGGCCCTCTTCGCTCAAAAAGGATGACCACAATCCGTGTCCCCCGTTACAAGCTTCTTCATATAAATAATTTATAGTTGGACCGTTTGATAAACTTAGAATTTATAAATAAATTTGCAGAGGGCCTAATTTTGAAATTTCAGAAATCGAATTTGATGGGTTCGGAATTTATTGTTGGATAACTTGATAAATTTATAATTTCAAATCATAATTTCAAAGTTATAATTTCAAACTGGGTAAATTTACAATTTTACGTACAATCATAAATTGATTTATCTATAAAATTGGTGCATTTGCAGTTGCTATCTTCAAAAACTTTTTAAATATTGGCGCCACGATTTCGCGAGTGGAAATGTGTGGTGCGGACTTCAGAGCATTGAAGATTCGGAGTGCGAATTTGACAGCCGGTCTGCATGACGAGTTTGCTTTGCTGCTTGCCAATGCAGTCTTATGGTCCTCACATACACAAAACATCTCAATTTTGTTTCACATTTTTCTCCATTTCGCGACGTATTTCGCGAAATTTAGGTTCGCCATCGTCAAGATTTAGGTCTTCGAATATTGGCTAACCCCTGGAAATACTTCTGTGATGTCAGAATTATGAGTAAAAAAATTAATTTGTGAACGGTTCTCGCCGTTCAAATGCTGTCTTCTGCTATCCGCAGATTTCTCCCTTTCGAAAAATTCATAATTTCCGCGAAAATAGTTATTTCCTCAGCAAAAGGCTTCATTCCTAAAAATTTCGTTGATCCGAGGATCTCGCAAAACCCCGGATATTTGAGAAGTTTTCTTTCTTTCGCTCTCAAATACTTGGCAAAAATTATATATGGAGTCTGTGCCGTGCCTATAAAAAAAATTCCAAGTCGGAGTTGACCAACACACTTAAAGAAGAACATCAAATTTTAAGCAGGAGAATAAATGTATTTTTAACGAAGAAAATACCAAAGGATGAATCAAAATTAGTATAAGAGGCAAAAAACGTTGTGGGTACTACCAAAACTTACACAAAGCAATTTGGAGCAGAAAATGTTTATAATTCGGACCAAAGCGACTTCGAGTTGGAAATTCACTCTAAATGAACATTAACTGAGAAAGGAAAAGAAACAATTGAGTGCATTGTGCAATCAGTTTATGCTACCACGCACAGTTATAGTATTTAACCAACTCTCAATGCTAAAAACAAATTACTTTTGCCCCTTTTTTAGTGACGAAGAAAAGACCGTGCCCACTGGTACAACTGTGCACGTTGAAGGCCACAGGCATAACTGTACACCGGGCCATCTGTGCACGTCTCAATTTTGACGTGCACAGATAGGACACTCCCTACTGTGCATGTCGAAATGTCGACGTGTAGAGATGGTACCCTAGCAATGGTTAATGTGCACAGATGGGAAAATCCCAACTGTGCACGACGAAAATTAGAATGTACAGATGGTACCCTATCAACGGTTCACGTGCACAGGTGGGAGGCTCCCAACTGTGCACGTGCACAGACGGTACACTCCCAACTGTGCACGTCTCAATTTGCGAGGAAAACAGCTGTTCACGGAACAACTGTGCACTTGCCCAACTGTGCACGTCGAATGTCGGTGGTACAACTGTGCAGGTTGTCGGCCACTGGCACAACTGTGCACGTTCACGCATTGGACACTCCTAACTTTGCACGTTGACATTTATATGTGCAGAGATAGTACTCAACTAACATTTTACGTGCACAGATGGAACACTCCCTACTGTGCAAGTGCAAAGTTGTGACGTGCACAGTTATACCTTTCGCACATTGAGACGTGCACAGTTGGGATTCTTCCATCTGTACACGTGCACAGTTGAGAGTATCCCATCTGTGCACGTGGAATTGCAACTTTAAAATCTGATCGCATTATTTGAGACGTGCACAGTCGGAAGGGTACCATCTGTGCACGTAGATTTTTAGACGTGCACGGACGGTACCCTAGCAATGATACCCCAGTATCAGCGTACTGTTGATTGATCCCTGCAGGGGAAATTGTCTGCAAGCTGTTCACGAAGCAACGTCATCAAATTAAAATATTTAATTACTACAAATACCCAAAGGGAAAACTTGAAATATACAAGCCTTAGACGTTTTGAGATTCCGCATGTGGCAGAATTCCCTACGGCACTTTTCCGATTGTATGATATTATTAAATGAAGACATAAATTTACATTTAAGGGAAAGAAAGATTTCAAGGTAAATATTACCTGCAACAAAGAGAACCCAGGTCGGTAATCTTTACCCTAACATCTCGGCTATTCTTCTGAGTTAACCCACGTTGTGTTGGTACTTGTCGCTGCTTACCTCGAACGCCTGGGTAATTTTACATCGTCTGCTTGCAACCAACAACACGTCACATGCTCACATCCAAAAACAACCTCACAAAATATCAAACAACCTAGTGATTAATTTTGCGGTTCGATTCAAAGCTTACAATAGTTTGCATCGACGAGAAACTTCACCACAAACTTTGCAAACACAGTTGTTTTAAGGACAACGTATAACACTTGCGGCCGTTAGGAACGCTAGTGACGGCTAGTGGCGGCGACGTCTGCTATTCACATTATATCAGTCCTTAATAACGCAGTATTGAGGTATTATTTTAAAGGACTCTTTGCGAAATGTCAGATATGTATGTGGTATTCGGGTGCTAAAATAAGGGAGGTCGTTGCTAGCCAAATACACTGGAACTTGGATTAAATAAGTCCGGATTTACTGTTTCCGAGAATCGTTGCCGCGACGTTTTCGGGGTGAGAGTGAGGACCTTTAGGTCTCGGGTTTGAAAAGGGGTCACATAGGGTGGT
Organism: Andricus quercusramuli; assembly: GCA_932178445.1. Taxonomy (NCBI): domain Eukaryota; kingdom Metazoa; phylum Arthropoda; class Insecta; order Hymenoptera; family Cynipidae; genus Andricus; species Andricus quercusramuli. Next base: position 7,203 of record CAKNXH010067337.1, on the reverse strand, counting down.
CCAAAAATGCATTGGAAAAATTTTTTTCTTAATTCTGATCGGGACACCCCCCAAATTTGTTCGAATCTACCCAATAATAAATTAATTTTGTTTGTTTCCAAAACAAATGATATTTAGGGGTGGCGCAAGCCGCATGAAGTTTAACATGTATTTCCCGTAAGAAAAAAAAGACGTTTTTGTAATATAAATCTTATTCAGAATCCTCAACATTATCTCAATCGAGTTGAAACTCAACATTTCTCTTTACAATTAGCCATAGGATACGAATAAAATATCACTTTTCAAAAACCAACACCATAATTCTGTTTTATAGGGTCCCAAAGAAACCCCATAAGTGAAAAAATTGGTTTTGCGAGTTTTTGGCGCTAATTATGATTTTTTTGCGGTTTTTTTGATGCGAATTGTTTCTAATACATAAAATATTACGTTATACTGAAAACGAGATATTTTCATGAATTTTTTAATCCATTTATTATAGTTTTTAGCAATTTTCTCACAGAATGGAGTTAGAAAGACGCGGTTTTTTCACAAATTTTCCATTTCTTGTCCAACTTTCCATTAGAGGGAATTGATAGTTCATCAACGTTAACAATAGTGATCGTTTAAACAATTTATCATAATTATTAATAATATTATATTTGCATAATGTTAGAAAGATGCTGATTTTTTTTTAATTTCTGGCTTTTTGTCCAATTTTCATCTGTAGTGAAGTAATAATGAATTCAAGTTGAAAAAATAATTGTTCAAACAATTTATTAAAATTATTAATAATATTATATTTGAAGAATGCTGAAAAGATGCGGTTTTTTTTTAAATTTCTGGTTTTTTGTCCACTTTTCATTCGGAGTGAAGTAATAATGAATTCAAGTTAACAAAATAACTTTTTAAACAATTTATTATCATTGTTGATAATAGTATTCTGATGTTGATGGTAAAATTGGGTTTAGTGTCACAAAAAATATAAATCAATTTATCCTTGAGTCAGACGTTTCAGCCTCGATTATGGGCCCTCATCAGTGATTTATTTCTGAAATATGGTACAAAAATTTTTTTGTTGATTCGTGGCAGGTTATAATTTTTTGCAGAAATTTTTTGTTTGTTTGTTTATATAATAGCAAAAAATTAATTTTTCAGAAATGTAACATAAGACGATAAAATTATTTGCGTCGATCAAAGAATTCATTGTTATAGAGATGTAAATGAAGACAAAAATTTTTCAGTTTTTATAATTCAAAACTTAAATTTATTTGGACATCGTTAAATCATGAGAATATTACGATTTTACATTTTTTCTACAGAAGTTATCAAAATTTGTCGGTCTCATCAATCGGAATAGAGACTCGCCTTATAAATTCATTAGAAGGAGGTTGAAATTAGTGAATGAGATCATTAAACACTGTTTAAAAAAGTAATTAGATCACTGAACACTTTTACAAAACTGTACTTTTTTCGTTTACGTTGTTTAGAAACCGCCATGCCTTGAAAGATAGGCAAAACTGACTGCAGTATGTAAGTTTAGGAGGGTGTTTCTTGTTGTGAGGGAAAAATTAGAGGAAAAAATGTGGTGGGAATGTTTTACGCATTTTCTTGAAAAGGAGTCATGGTGACTTAAGAGAAGAAATTTGAAGGAAATCTGGAATCGGTACAAGTGAATTGTCAAAAAGCATCATAAAATGTAACATGACCTTTTTAAAGGGGCCAAAGGCTGATTTTTGAGTGGATATATACAATATGGTTGTGTGCGTGTGTTAAGAGTGAAGAGTGAATCGTATTGGAAAAAACTTATTTTTAAAAATAAATTATTGGTTGTTATTATAGGAGAAGTTGTAGGCTCCGGAAGCTTCGATCATGATTCCTTAAAGAAACCAATCCCAAAGCTACTGGAAGGTGTACGACATCCGCTTCTGCTCCTTCTGTCCTAGAAGGTAAGCAAGAGCGGGAAATTTACGCGTGATAACATCGGGCAACACTGTTCCCAGGATTCAGGTCTGTAGCCGCGGATGACCTTACGCGGCAGACAAGACAGTTGGAGATGAAGGTTTCACCTCTGGATACTTTTTTAGAGCTACCAATCTTTGTAGAATTTAAGAGGAACAGTGTTGACGGACCAGATGGAGTGATCCCAGGAGAACAGCCTTTCGCATCCGGTTCGCGATGAAATGAGCCTGACGCTGGCAAGCCGGAATCTTGTTGAGTTGGCTAATAAATGAAGCTTTCATACCTCCAAGGCAGCCGATTATGAGAATTATAAGACGGACTTTGTAGCCTTGGTACAGCCTACTCAGCTAGAAAAGAAGTGCTTGATATTTCGCCCGTTTTTCTCCCTCCTTTGCCGTGATATTACCATCGGCTGGTGCCGAGAATTCAATCACGTAAATGATCTTGTTCTTAATATCTTGGAGGAAAATGTCAGGCTTCGTAGCACTGATACGTTGAGTGGTGGAGAATCAGAAATTCCAGTAGATCTTACACTGATCATTCTCCACAACTGACTCGAGTTCCCCCTGGGCGTATGGCAAGACGGGCAATAGATCAACACCATAGAAATGCCTAAGATGGTAATATATCACTTTTAGAGCTGCATTGTGTCTCTCTCTGTACGCGCAGCGTGCACATTTAGAGCATCCACTGAGAACATGTCCAAGTGTTTCGGGCTTCGGGCTCTTGCGTGCACGCTCGGCAGTTGGTATCGCGTACAGGTATATTCATTATGCGCTCGCGGTAAACTAAGTGTATAAATAAGGTATATAAATATATATAAATAAATAGAAATAAGGTGTAATAAATTATTGGTTGTTATTATAGAAGCTGTAGGCCTTGGAAGCTTCGATCATGATTCCTTAAAGAAACCAATCCCAAAGCTACTGGAACGTGTACGTCATCCGCTTCTGCTCCTTCTGTCCTAGAAGGTAAGCAAGAGCGGGAAATTTACGCGTGATAACATCGGGCAACACTGTTCCCTGGAGTCAGGTCTCTAGCCGCGGATGACCTTACGCTGCAGACAAGACAGTTGGAGATGAAGGTTTCACCTCTGGATACTTTTTTAGAGCTACCAATCTTTGTAGAATTTAAGAGGAACAGTGTTGACGGACCAGATGGAGTGATCCCAGGAGAACAGCCTTTTGCATCCGGTTCGCGATGTAATGAGCCTGACGCTGGCAAGCCGGAATCTTGTTGAGTTGGCTAATAAATGAAGCTTTCATACCTCCAAGGCAGCCGATTATGAGAATTATAAGATGGACTTTGTAGCCTTGGTACAGCCTACTCAGCTCGAAAAGAAGTGCTTGATATTTCGCCTGTTTTTCTCCCTCCTTTGCCGTGATATTACCATCGGCTGGTGCCGAGAATTCAATCACGTAAATGATCTTGTTCTTCAGATCTTGAAGGACAATGTCAGGCTTCGTAGCACTGATACGTTGAGTGGTGGAGAATGAGAAATTCCAGTAGATCTTACACTGATCATTCTCCACAACTGACTCAAGTTCCCCCTGGGCGTATGGCAAGACGGGCAATAGATGAACACCATAGAAATGCCTAAGATGGTAATATATCACTTTTAGAGCTGCATTGTGTCTCTCTATGTACGCGCAGCGTGCATATTTAGAGCATCCACTGAGAACATGTCCAAGTGTTTCGGGCTCTTGCTTGCACGCTCGGCAGTTGGTATCGCGTACAGGTACATTCATTATGCGTTCGCGGTAAACTAAGGTGTCTATGACGCCATCTTGACAGGCAAAAAGAAATCCCTCGGTCTCCGATCTCAATCCAGCAGACTTGAGAAACATGTTGGACAGACCCATCGAGAGCTCTTCTCTACGTAGGATGCCGTAAAACTTACCATGGAGGGGTTTCTCAGCATGTTCTCTTAGTAGGAGCGTATGTTCTGCTTCCTGTATACGACTTTTGAGCACCAGAGGTGTTAGTGATGCTAGGCCATATGTAATGTTGCTGGAATCAAATGGGAGGTCAAGCTCCTCTGCGGCCCTATCTGCTGCATGGTATAGAAACACCGCAGCATTGGGGACTTCATGTTGATGTACGAGTCGCATAAGGGAATCCGTGCTTTTTAGAACTGAGCAGGCTGTGGTTAGAACCGTTCTTCGATGGAGACACTCTAAGCTTAGCAATCCTCTACCCCCTTTATCGCGAGGGAGATATATTCGAGGTACGGAAGATCTAGGATGAAGACTTCGTTGTATTGTCATCATCTTGCGTGTGCTTCGATCAAGTTGTTTTAACTCATCGACGTTCCATTTTACTGCACCAAGCGTGTAGAGCAGTATAGGAACGGCCAGCATATTGGTCGCCTGGATCTTATTCTTTCCAGATAATTCGGAAGCCCAAATTTTTCTGAGAATTTGGCGATACCTTTTTCCAAGGGCCGTTTTCAAGTTATGCACATTTTGGGTTTCCGCTTGCGGTATTCCAAGATATGTATATGTTTCTCCAATACCAAGATGTTGAATGGTATTTCCGCCTATGAGTTGAACATCCTGATCGTCACTGGATGATGTAGTTTCTAGTCTTCCTTGGTGTAGGTGGACGCAGGCACACTTGTCCAGTCCGAAGCTCATGCCAATCGCTTTAGAATACCTATTTACCGCATCTACAAGGATGTTAAGGTCCTTTTTTGAGGAAGCAAAGAGTTTAAAGTCGTCCATGTATAAAAGGTGGTTGACCTTATATTCTCTTCTGCTCGGTGGGCCACATAGGTATCCAGAGCTTTTGCCTCGGAGCACAATAGATAGAGGCAAGAGGGAAATGCAGAAAAGTATCGGACTTAGAGAGTCTCCTTGAAAGACCCCCCTCTTATATGTGACAAAGCTTGTAGTCACTTGTCTTTTGTCAGATGTTATGACAAATCTTGTCCGCCACAAGAGCATAAGCTCTTCTATGCATCTCACTATTTTTGGATGCACCTCCATGCACTCAAGGAGCTTGATAAGAAGCTCGTGGTTCGTGTTATCGAATTCCTTACGGTAATCAATCCGAGCCATGGACAGATTGCGTCGATACCTGATCGAGTCCTGGGTAATACACCTGTCTATTAACAGGTTCTCCCTGCAACCTGCCAGCCCTCTCTTGCATCCACGTTGTTCGACTATTGCACTCCATACCGGCTCGATAGATGTCAATATCCTCTCTTTGAGGATGCCAGTGAATAGCTTGTAGCTGCTGTTTAAACAAGCTATGGGCCTGTAGTTCTTTGGACATGACAAATCTCCGGCCTTAGGGGTCAATACCGTGCGTCCTTCCACTAGCCACTGCGGCACGGGTTGTTCTCCGTTTAAGAAAGTAGTAAATATACGAGCTAGATGTTGGTGCGTACAAGTAAACTTCTTCCACCAAAAGTTGTTGATTTTATCTGGCCCTGGCGCCGAAAAGTTCTTGGTTCTAGCGATAACTTTCTTCACTTCTTCAGCAGTAATTATTGGACACTCTTCCTCTGGATCTTGTAACCTTTGCCTTTGGCAAAAGTTACGAAAGAGTGATATATCGGAAGCGTCTTCATTCAGCTGATAAGTATCTCCATATACTTGCTCCCAGAAGATTTGAATCTCTTCTCGACTAGGCGGATTTTTAACTACACATGACGCTTTATTGAACAGACGGGAAGGATTAGTAGAAAAGGTGAAATTTTCCTGAATCCAGTTAACTCGCCGTTCAAGGCGCTGTTTCGCTGTTGAAAGAGATCTTACTTTTTGCGTCCAGTGCTGCTTGATGGTCGACAGTTTACACTTGTTCAGCGTGTGATTTGCTTTCCGCAAGTTTCGAGCAAGTGCCCTAACTTTTGGAGTGAACTTTTTATTTGCTGTTATGTAGCTAATCACGCACTGAACATTTGATGCATGCCGTCTCGCCGTTTCAATTTTGAACTGAAGCTGTGCAATACGCTCGCGTGTCTTACTCAGATATACCGAAGTTTCGTTACTTCTATCGTCGCTAAGCATGGAGACCGCCTTCTCGTAAACTACACAGTTCAGATTCCAGAGATTAACATCTTCGGGGAGCAAATCGCGGAGAGCAGTATTAGCTTCAGCTAATTTGTCCATCCTGAGGAAGACTTTTTGGTGGATAGATCTCCTACTTCTCATGTTGACATTATCGGCTATCTGCAAAGGTGGTCTTGCTGGAACGGGTGGAATGTTCGCTGTAGGATGTTGCTCCTCTTCCTGTTGATAAACAGCTTCATATCCGTTTTTTCGCAAGAAGGATACCTGATCTCTTAAATACTGAGGCGTTTTATGAGCATATTCCGGGTGCATATTGCCCCAACGGTCATATAACCTCTTCATGAATCCTCTCCGCGCCGGTGAGCTTCTTTGCCAACAGGTAAGAAGGTCCCTCCTGAGTTGGTCCGACCATTTAAATCGATGTTATCGCGTTTGTCCGGGGTCATTGCCTGGTCGTCGCCTCGGTTCGTTCCTATTGCCACTCCCAACTGAACCATGGCCTCCATCCGAGAGAGGCCTATTGTGGGTGGCACTGCGCGATACTTGTGTCGTAACCGCATAATTCGTTGCATTGGGGAGTTAGCCCAAAGCAACGCGGCTGACTGCAAGAGCAGGAGCTCTCGGTCGATGGGGTCGCCACATCCCTACGCCTACAGATTATTATATAGATTATTATTATTATTATTACGATTATTATTAATGATCTTTGCCATAATTGAAAATCTCCCTTTATTTTTTTGTATTTAAATTGATGAATAATTCTAACTTAATTTTCACTTTATTTAACGAATAATTGGGACAAATTGGCAACTAACGATGAAGTTTAGTTAGTAACGCGTGGTAAAATGCTGAAAGGTTTTCAGTGACGGTACGCTGGTTCACTGCTTTCGGATGACTTGCTATGTGATTCATTTCGAGTAACATTCTTTTTGGTAATTTGTGGTTTTCTCAAGGATTGTATTTTGGTCAAAGTCAAATTTGTGATCCGGATACCACGCATGTTTGGTCATGGCAGTCCATTTACTAGGTGGTTGGTAAACATCCTTTGTGTGTTCTTTTTTTCGAATTCTCAGGGGCCGCTTAGTTGTACCTTTATATACTGATTCGCATCCTGTGCAAGTAGTGTTGCCGTCGAGCGAGAAATCCCGAGAAACGAGACGGGACGAGACGAGTCATACCTGCTGTCTCGGTGTTACTCGTCTCGTTTTGTCTCGTCTCATTCTTACTCGTCTCGTGGCGTCCTTACTCG
>CAKNXH010067332.1:0-15646 GCA_932178445.1 Andricus quercusramuli | reverse complement strand
GGAAATTTCTCATTCTGTTTCAAAATTTATCTTTTTAGGTTGAAAATGTAACTATTTGGTTGAAAAATGGTCTTTTTTGGTTGAAGGTTGAGCTACTTTGTTGAAAATTAATTTTTTGTTCCAGATTCATTATCTTTAGTTGAAATTTAATTTTATAGGTTGGAAACTAAACTCTTTTTTGAAAATTAGTCTTTTTGGCATAAAATCGATCATTGCGGGTAGAAAATATTAAAACTTTGTTGAAAATTTAATTATTTTATTGAAGTTTCAACTCTTTGGTTGAAAATTCAGGTATTTTGTTGAAAATGGGTATTTTTTGGTAGAAAATTAATCTTTTTGTACGAAAGTTGAACTTCTTTGTTTAAAATTCATTGTTTTGGTTGAAGATTCATTATTTTCAGTTAAAAATTCATCTCTTTGGTTGAAAACTAAACTATTTTGTTGAAAGTTCGTGTTTTTGATTAAAAAATTAATATTTCGGTTTTGAAAATTCAACTGGTTTGTCGAAATTTTGTCTTTTAGATTGAAATTTTATTTTTTTTTTTGGTTAAAGCTTGAACTACTTTGTTAAAAATTCATTTTTTGTTTAGAGATTCAGCATTTTTAGTTTAAAATTCATCTTCGTTGACAATTAAAATATTTGTTGAAAATTCCTCTATTTTATTGAAAATGCAATCTTTTTACTTGAAATGTTAGGAATTAATTTTCAAATTAAGTTTCTAGATATTATCATCCTAGTTATTCTGATTTTTAAATTATAAAATCAAAGAAGTGAATAAAGCAACTTTTTAGATAACTTAAAGTTACTTCATCTAGCAACTGTAACTAGTTACTCAAAAAAAAGTAACTTACCCAACATTTTCAGGGAACAATAATTAATTTCGAGTTCAAATTTGAAAAATTGCTGTCAAAAAATAATTTTATTTTCACTAATTTATACATACTCTCCATTACAAGCGATACACTTCTTCATACGTAGGAACCAGTCGTCGAACCAGTCTTCCCATTTTTCTTTCGGAATTAAACTGCACTCTTCTTCAAAGTTTGCAATTAACTGCTCATGTGAAGAGTATTTTTGACCACTCATCTTCACCTTCATATACGGCAATAACCCAAAATCGCAGGGAGCTAAATCTGGACTATACTCAGGATGATTCACAACTTTCATTCCCATATTTTCCAAAAATTCTTGAGCAACACCAGCCCGATATGCAAGTGTATTGTCATGGTGAAAAAATCGCGAATTCCGGTCCAATTTTTCCAAAGCTTGGAAGACCTGAGACAGACAGGTTCCTGTGTACCACCTGGAGGTGACTTTCCTCTGTTCCTCCAGGACAACAATTTTTATTATCCCTTTTTTATCGAAGAATACAATCATCATTCGTTTGCGCTTCGATTCCGGTTTCTTCACCTTGACTGGTTTGTCCTCTTCTTGAAAAATCCAAGATCTGTTTTCTGATTTCTCTGATATGTTTTCATAATAGAGCCATGTTTCGTTACCCGTAACGATCAAAGAAGCATCTTCTGATTCCCCAGAATTGAATTGTTTCAGCATTTCTTTCGACCACTTGACCCGATTTTCACGCTGTTCATCTGTCAGGGTTTTGGGCACCCACATTGTACAGAGCTTCCGCATTTCTAATCGTGAATGAATAATCCGGTAGAGGCAGGACGAATTGGCGATTTGGACATAATCCTCTAATTGTTTGATGCTGATTCTTCTGTTTTGTTCAATCGCTGCTTGGACAAGAGCCACATGTTCCAGGGTGGAAATATCTGCTGGTCGTCCCGGATGAGATTTCTTTTTGAAGCTGGAATTCTTTTTTTGAAATTTCAGAGCCCACTTCTTTATTCGCCCCAAGGAGGGACAATATTTCCCTAATATTGAAGACATCTCGCTGAAAGATTCCTCTACACTCAAACCTCGGGAAAAGTTGTAATGCAAAATCAAGCGACAGTCGTTTTTTGTGACGGAAAACATTTTGCGATGTTTTAACTTTGTGGTCTTATGGTAGACTGTTTTTTTTTTAGTTAAGAGTCTTTAGATATAGATTATATGAGTATCCATTAGTAGATTAGAAAAGATAGTTTTTCAGTTAAACTAGAAAACAAACACGCGTGTTAAGCGCGCGATTATAAAAAAAATGATAAAAGAAAAGAAAGAACAGTATTTTTGATAATTGAAAATATTTTTGTATACTTCGTCTTTTGGGCTTGAAAATTCAAGAGTCTGGTAGAAAATTAAAGTATATAGTTAAAAATTAACCTTTTTGCTATAAATGCTTATTTTCGGGTTGAAAATTCAATTTTTTTTGTAGAAAAGACGTATTTTTTGTTTGAAAATTAATCTTCTTGGTGAAAATTCAACTGTATAGTTAACAATTAAGCTATTTATTTAAAAAATCATCTACTTGATATAAAATTATCTTTTTTGTCAAAAATGTAAAGTGTCGGTTTAAAAATTCAACTATTTTGTTCGAAATAAACCTATTGATTTGAAAAATTAACTACTTGGTAGAAAATTAACTTTTTTGTTGAAAATACATAGAGTCGGGGGGAAAATTCAACTTTTTTTGTGTAAAATTCGTGTATTTTGTGTAAAATTCTTGTATTTTGTGGAAAATTCGTTTTTTTGGGTAGAAAATTAATCTTCTTTTTTGACAATTCATCTTTTTGGCTGTGGATTAAACTATTCTGTTACAAATTCGTATTTTTTTGGTTCAATTAAATTGGTAGAAATTTTTTTGTTTGAAAATTAATTTTTTAAACTGAAAATGTAACTATTCCATTTTTTGTTGAATTTTTTTTCTCGAAAATGCAACTATTTGGTTGAAAATTCAATTATTTTTGTAGCAAATTCAATTATTTGGTTTAAAATTAAACTATTTATTTGAAAAATTAACTACTTCGTAGAACATTCACTTTTTTGTTGAAAATTCAAGTGTAAATATTCCAATTTTGGTTAAAAACTTATCTCTTTTTATTCTAAATTCAACTATTTTGTTAAAAATTTAATTATTTTGTTGAAAATTCAACTGTGTCAAGCGCGCCATCATAAAAAAAAGATAAAAGAAAATAAAGGACAATATTTTCGATAATTGAAAATATTTTTTGTATACTTCGTCTTTTGGGCTTGAAAATTCAAGAGTTTGGTAGAAAATTAAAGTATATAGTTGAAAATTAACCTTTTTGCTATAAATGCTTATTTTCGGGTTAAAAATTCAATTTTTTTGTAGAAAATACGTATTTTTTGTTTGAAAATGCATCTTCTTGGTAAAAATTCATCTATATAGTTAACAATTAAACTATTTATTTAAAAAATCATCTACTTACACAAAACAAAGTTGAATTTTCCCCCCGACTCTATGGATTTTCCACAAAAAAGTTAATTTTCTACCAAGTAGTTAATTTTTCAAATAAATAGGTTAATTTTAAACAAAATAGGTTAATTTTTAACAAAATAATTGAATTTTCTGCCAAAATAGTTGAATTTTTAAACCGACACTATACATTTTTGACAAAAAAGTTAATTTGATATCAAGTAGATAATTTTTTAAATAAATTGTTTAATTGTTAACTATACAGTTGAATTTTCTACCAAAATAGTTGAATTTTCACCGAAAAGGTGAATTTAAAAAAAAAAGTATTCACTACAAAACAATTGAATTTTCAACCCAAAAATAAGAATTTATAACAAAAGGTTAACTTGCAACTATGTACTTTAATTTTCTATCAGATTATTGAATTTTCAAGCCAAAAAGATGAATTTTCTGCAAAGCAGTTCAATTTTCAAACTGAAATGATGAATTCTCAAAAAAACCTGTAATACTTGCTATTTTAACGAAAAACTGTTTTAATCTGAAATAAAAAACAGTGGAATTCAGGCAAAAAAAGGCGAATTTATTGTAAAATAATTGAATCATCAACAAAATACATGAATTTTCAACCAAATATTTGAATTTTTAAATAGAAAAGATCAATAAATATAAATTTCCAACCAATAATGGAATAGCTAAATTTTCATTTTAAAAAAACTGGTTAAATTTTCCACTCCAAAGATGAATTTTCAACTGAAAACTAGGTAGTTGAATTTTAAAACAAAAAAGGTTCAATTCTCAACGAAAGGTGTGAATGATATTTTAACAAAACAAAAAAATTGTATTTAAATAAAAAACAGTTGAATGCGAAAAAAACGCAAAAATGCAAAAAAAGAGATAAATTTCCAACTACACGTGTAATAATTCAATTTTCAGTTAAATTTTTCATAAAAGAGATAAATATTCAAGCAAAAATATAAATTTAACAAATTATTACATTTTTCAACCAAGTTGTTGAATTTTTGACCCAAAAAGATGCGTTTCTAACAAAATAGTTGCGTAATTAAATTTTTAATCAAATTGTAGATTTTGTAAATAAAGCAACAAATTTAATCGAAAAATCTAGAAAAGGGAAAAATTTCTTGAAAACAAGAGAAAAAGACTGAAAATGTCTGAAATATGAAAGTAATGTTCAAACATTCTACACAAATTATTTTTTTTAGAAAAAGTCGAAAAAAGTTTTTAAAAAGTCACACGATCCGAGCCCTTGAAAATTCTGCTTGATATAAAATTAACTTTTTTGTTGAAAATCCATAGAGTCGTTTTTTTTTGGGTAGAAAATTAATCTTCTTTTTTGAAAATCCATTTTTTTGGCTGTGGATTAAACTATTTTGTTACAAATTCGTATTTTTTGGTTCAATTAAACTGGTAGAAAATTCCTTTTTTTTTGTTTTGTTGGAAATTAATTTTTTAAGCTGAAAATGTAACTATTCCATTGTTTGTTGATTTTTTTTCTCGAAAATGCAACTATTGTTTGAAAATTCAATTATTTTGGTAGCAAATTCAATTACTTAATTTAAAATTAAACTATTCATTTGAAAAATTAACTACTTCGTAGAACATTCACTTTTTTGTTGAAAATTAATAGTGTCGGATGGAAAATTCAACTGTTTTGTGGAAAATTCATGTATTTTGTTGAAAATCCGTTTTATATAGTTGACTTCAACATTTGAAAATTCTTTTTTTTTAAATTAATTATTTTAATTGAAAGTGTCAATATTCCAATTTTGGTTAAAAACTTATCTTTTTTTTATTCAAAATTCAACTATTGGTTGAAAGTTCATCTCTATTATTTAAAAATTACATTATTTGTGAAAAAGAACTGAACTATACTTGGTTAAAAATTAAACTATTTTGTTAAAAATTTGATTATTTTGTTGATAATTCAACTGCGTCAAGCGCGCAATTATCAAAAAAATGATCAAAAAAAATAAAAGGACAATATTTTCGATAATTGAAAATATTTTTGTATACTTCGTTTTCTTGGCTTGGAAATTCAGCAATCTGGTAGAAAATTAAAGTATATAGTTGAAAATTAACCTTTTTGCTATAAATTCTGATTTTCGGGTTGAAAATTCAATTTTTTTTGTAGAAAATACGTATTTTTTGTTTGAAAATTAATCTTTTTGGTGAAAATTCAACTATATAATTAACAATTAGGCTATTTATTTTAAAAATCATCTACTTTATACAAAATTATCTTTTTTGTCAAAAATGTAAAGTTTCGGTTTAAAAATTCAACTATTTTGTTCAAAAAGAACGTATTTATATGAAAAATTAACTACTTGATAGAAAATTAATTTTTTTATTTTTTTTTTGAAAATACATAGAGTCGGGGGGAAAATTCAATTTTTTGTGTGTGTAAAATTCGTGTATTTTGTGGAAAATTCGTTTTTTTTTGGTAAAAAATTAATCTTCTTTTTTGAAAATTAATCTTATTGGCTGTGGATTAAACTATTCTGTTACAAATTCATATTTTTTGGTTCAATTAAATTGGTAGAAATTTTTTTGTTTGAATATTAATTTTTTAAACTGAACATGTAACTATTCCATTTTTTGTTGAATTTTTTTTCTTGAAAATGCAACTATTTGGTTGAAAATTCATTTACTTTGGTATCAAATTCTACTATTTGGTTGAAAATTCATCTCTATTAATTAAAAATTACATTATTGGTGAAAAATAACTGAACTATACTTGGTTAAAAATCCACCATTTTTCTTTAAATTAAATTAAAGGAAAAGAAAGGACAATATTTTTGATAATTAAAAATATTTTTGTATACTTCCGACGAAAAAAAAACTAACATAATAAAAAATCGTTGAAAGATAAAAGAGAAAGGATAATATTTTTGATAACTGATGAAAATTGATATCCTAACTTGAGAAATATATAAGAAAATATAAGAATATATAAAATATATAAGAAATATATAATATTTTTGTATACTTCCGACGAAAAAAATAAAATAATCCAAAATTGTTGAAAGACGATTTTTGTTTGAAAATACCAATTTTCGATGTAAATCCTCAATGTGGCCTTAAACTGTTCTAATATTATGAATCCTCTTCGAAATCCAGTGATTTTTTTTATAAATATCATTTTCCGGTGAAAAATACTAACACAATCCGAAATTCCGAAATTGTTCAAGCTTGATTTTATTATTTTATACTAAATGAAGCCGCAGATTCTCGCAGCCACGGAGTATGTTGTTTTTTAGAAACTTTTTATTCGTAAAATCGATATTTTTTAGTTGAAAAATCAGGTTGAAAATTGGTCTATTTTGGTAAAAAATTCAACTATTTGGTTAAAAATTCATATTTTCGTTTCGAAAATTAATATTTGTGTATGGAAAATTAAATTGTTTCGTAGAAAATTCGTCTTTTGGCTTGAAAATTCAACGAATTGGTAGACAATTCGTCTTTTTGGTTAAAAATTAGCTTATTGTAGAAAATAAGTTTTATTTTTAATTAAAAATTCAAATTGTTCGTTAAAAATTCGTCTTTTAGCTTGAAAATTCAACCATTTGGTAAAATGTTCGTTTCTTTGGTTAAAAATTAACTTATTGTAAAAAATTATTTTTTTCTTTTACATCAAAATTGAACTCTTCTGTTGAAAATTCGTCTTTTTCGTTTGAAAATTTACCTACTTAATTGAGACTTGAATTAATTTATAAAAAATTCATTTTTTGTTGTTGTAATAGATTCATCATTTCAGTTGAAAATTCATCTTTTGGCTTGAAATTTCAACAATTTGGTAGAAATTCGTTTTTTTCACCTGAAAATTCAATTCTTTTGTTAAAAATTCCTCATTTTGGTTTGAAAATTCAATCTTTTAATAAAAATTCGGCGTTCTAGTTCAAAAATTAGAATATCTAGTTGAAAATTAACCTAATTTGTAACAAAATTCTATTTTTTGGTAATATTTTCATCATTTCAGTTGAAAATTCTTCTTTTGGCTTGAAAATTCAACTACTTTGTTGAAAATTGATGTTTGTGTGTGGAAAATTAAACTGTTTTGTAAAAGATTCAACTTTTGGCTTGAAAATTCAACAATTTGGTAGAAAATTCGTCTTTTGGCTTGAAAATTCAACTACTTAGTTGAAGCTTGAACAAATTTGTAAAAAAATAATTTTTTTTGTGATAGATTCATCATTTCAATTGAAAATTCATCTCTTGGCTTAAAAAATGTAACTATTTGGTAGAAAATTCGTCTTTCTGGCTAAAAAATAACTTATTGCAGAAAATCCTTTTTTTAATTGAAAATTCAACACTTGTTAATTCGTATTTCTAATTTGAAAATTTAAATACTTAGTTGAAACTTAAACTAATGTGTAAAAAATTCCGTTTTTGTAGTAATAGTTTCATCATTTCAGTTGAAAATTCGTTTTTTGGCTTGAAAATTCAAATATTTGGATAAAAATTAAACTTATTGTTTGAAAATTCTTCTATTTGGTTAAAAATTCATATTTTGGGTTTGAAAGTGCAACTATTTTGTAGAAAATTCGTGTTTTTACATGAAAATCAAACATTTTGAATGATTTTTTTTATTCACTAAAAGATCTTCCTTGATTGAAAATTCAAATCTTTGGTTAAAAAACCGACTTTTTGGTTTGAAAATTTCACTACTTGGTTGAAAACTATACTTTGTTTCGGTATAAAATGCCAACACAACATAATGGTAAATTTTTCCAAAATTGTTAATCTTCTTCGAAATCTATATTGAAATTTTTTTTAACATTATGATTTTTCACTAAATATACTGATTTCCGGTATAAAACGCAAATATAACCCAAAAATGTCAAAAAATGGCTAATCATACAAAAAAGTACAAATTATCAACAAAAAACAATAACATAATCGAAAATTGTTAAAAGATTCTAAATCTTCTTCAAATTATAATTATATTTTTGTTTGAAAACACCCATTTTCGATATAAACGTAAAACGTCATATGACTATTTTTCTGCTACAAAATTTTCATTTATGAATTTTACAAATAGTTGGATATTAATTATTCTAGAAAAGTAGTTCAAGGGAACTGTGATAAAAAGTATGAACCTTATAAAGATACTCTTATCAGAGTCTTAGGAAAGCTGATAAAATACATATTTTCTAACCATTTTTTTCTGAATAATAACTACAATTGTTAGTATAACTCAGAAAACAATTTTAACCAAAATTATGGGGTAATCGTCGTCTTTCTTTTTTTTTAAATTGCATAAGATTTCAATGAAATTTTTTATAGCGAATATTTCTGAATTATAATAGAAAATTTTCTAAATACAATTCTGATTTGGAACAGGAAATTTTTGAAATTAATTTAATTGTGACTTGATATAGCGAATTTCTAAAAGAATTATAATTTTCAGTTTGGACGAGGAATGAATGAGTTGAATATAAAAAAAATCCCGTAAAGAATTATAATTTTAACTTTGGAACAGGAAATTCTGTAAAGAATTATAATTTGGTCTTGGAACCGGTAATTTTTGACATATAACGGGGAACTTTAGAAAATAATTTTTATTCTGATTTATAAAAATGGAATTGACAAAAACAATCCCAGTTCCAAGTTGGGGACTAATTAACCTTTTTGTTAAAAATTCAATTATTAGGTTGAAAGTTCCAATAAAAATTAAAATATTTTGTTTGAAATTCATGTATTTTTTTTAAATTATTCTTTTCTGGTAAAAAATTAATCTTTTTGGTTGAAAATCAATTTCCTTGATAAAAATTAGATTTTTTGTTGAGGATTTATGTTTTTTAAATTTAAATAACCTTATGTATTTCATTTATCTTTATTATTTGAAAATTCATCTATTTTGTTGAAAATTTTTTTGTTATGAAATTAATATTTTTGGTTGGGATTTCATTTCTTGGGTTTAAAATTTGTTTTTTTATTGAAAATTAATTTTCTTAATTAAAAATTTAACTATTCAACTTTTTGTCGAACATTTTTTTAATGATAGACATTAATTCTTTTTAGTTGAAAATGTACTGTAAGAAAATTCAAAAAGATTTTTGATGATTTCAGATATATCGAAAAAGTATATTTTTTTTTTCAAGGGTTTGAAAAATGTTAGGAAAAATTCGAGTCAGTTTTAAAGATATTTAGGACTTTTAGAAAAATATCTTTTAAAATGTCTAGAATAATGTCTATAATTTTGAAAATCTTTCAAAATATTTTAAATTCTTTTGAAATATTCTCTGAAAATTAATTTTTCAAAATAAAAAATCCGTTTAAATTATTTGATGAATTTTAAGAATTTTTTTTATTATCTTGAAACCTTTCAAAATGCTTAATAACTTCAAAATTTTTATTCCATAATATTCAAAAATATATTTTTTTTTCTTCTCAGAAATCTTTTTAAGTTTTAAATATATAGGATATTTAGGACTTTTAGAAGTTTCGAAGTTTTTTGATTTGAATTTTTTCATTTTCTTCAAACCTCTCAAACTTCTTAAAAAGCTTCGAATTTTTTTTCTCGAATTCTTCAAAAATTTACATCTTGTTAACAATTTTTGGAAATTTTCTCAAACTTAAAATCGTTTTTAAACCGTTTAAAAACTTTTAATCCTCCTCTTTTAAAATTCTTCGAATTCTTCCAAATTTTTTCTTGAAATTATGAAAAATTAAAAAACTTGCCTTCAAATCTTCCAGATTCTGTTTGGACAATTTTGGAAATCTTTTGAAATGTTAATTTTTTTTTACCATTACCTTTAAAATAATTTTTCAAAATAAAAAGTCAGTTTAAATTATCCCATGAATTATGAGCAAAATTTTTTATCATCGTGAAACTTGAGAAAAAATTATTTTGAAATTTTGTATTAAATTTTCCAATCTTGCTAATGGAAAGATTTAGATTTAATTATTTTTGAAAATTTTTAACATTACCAAATGTCTTCAACTTATTCGCATTTTTATAAATCTTTATGATCTTGCTAATTGAAAGATTTGGCTTGAAAATCTTTCCCATTCCTTTTCGAAATTTTATAAAATAATTTAAAATCTTTGGAAATCTAATACATTTTTTCAAATTTTAGAAATCTCTTGAAATACTCAAGAATTAGGAAATAGGCTGAAAATTTGTTTAAATCCAAAGGATTTGAAAAGTTTTTCTTAGAAATAATAATGAAAATAATTAAATCTTTTTCAGATCTTCGACGATGCTTATCGTTCGCAACTCAGCTGCATTTTGGTCGACAATATCGAACGTTTGCTGGATTATGGTGCGATTGGTCCGAGGTATTCTAACATAACTTTGCAAGCTTTGTTAGTTTTGCTGAAGGCGAATCCTCCACGTGGTCGAAAGCTCCTAATTCTCTGCACCACGAGTCGCAGGTAATTTTTCAAGCCATAAAGTAAATAATAAGCCAAATTATTAAACTATCAAGGTGGCCGTAGTTTAAGGAATACCTGGAAATCAGTAAAAAGTTTTGGAATTTTCTGGGTCAGAAAAAATCAGGAAAAAGTCAGGGATTTTGAAAAAAATCTTGCAAAAGTCAGGGAATTCCTATAAGAGGCACTTTAAACAATCGGTCAAGGATAATAAATTTCAAATTTTAATTATTTTCTTACGTTTATAAATTATGCTATTTTAAAAATCTTACAAGACTAAAATTCTTGCTTGTGAACACAGGATAAATAAAAAATTGGTGAGGAAAAAATCAGGGAATTTTAAAAATGAAGTTTTGCGGCCACCCTGATATAAGTTTTTTTGATAATTTATTTTCCTTGTATTTCTATTTCTAATTCCTTGTTTCCAGTTGCATCCTCCTGACGATTATATTTTTAGTTACAAATTTTATTATATATATTTTGGTATTTGTTGTATTATATTATATTATTTATGTTATATTTTGTATTATATTTGGTATTTGGTACAACTATTTTGGTAGAATATTAACTTTTTTGTTGAAAATTAAACTTATGTTTTTGACAAATCGTTTTTTCGGGTTAAACATTTATCTCTTTTGGTCGAAATTTAATTTGTTTTGGCTAAAAATGTAACAGTCTGTTTAAAAATTAATCTTATCTGGTTGAGGATTCAACTGTTTTGTTCGAAAATTCGTCTTTTTTGGATGAATTAATCTGTTTTTTATTTAAAGTTAAAATATTTTTGTTTGAAATATTTACTGTTGTATTAATAGTTGAGAATTTATCTTTCTTCCTTGTTGAAAATTCATCTCTGGTTAAAAATTAATTTTTTTGGGGTGAAAATTAATTTGTTTAACTG
The DNA here is from genome assembly GCA_932178445.1 of Andricus quercusramuli. Taxonomy (NCBI): domain Eukaryota; kingdom Metazoa; phylum Arthropoda; class Insecta; order Hymenoptera; family Cynipidae; genus Andricus; species Andricus quercusramuli. The sequence continues at coordinate 4,036 of CAKNXH010067332.1, read as the reverse complement.
CAAATTTAACTATTCCAGATAAATATTCATAATTTGAAATGAAAATTCATCTGGTTAATTGAAAGTTTAACTACTTTGTTGAAAGGTTCTTTTTTTTTATAAAAATTAATTTTTTAACTGAAAGTGTAACTATTCCATTTTTGGTTCAAAATTGATTTTTCTTTAAATTGAAAATTCATTTACTTCGGTAAAAGTGGGCCCACTTTGTTAAAAGTTTATTTTTTTGCTTGAAGTTTCTTTTTTTTGTTGTTGAAAATTTAACTATTTTGTTGAAAATTTGTTGTATTTTCTTGTTTAAAATAAATTTTTTACCTGAAAATGGAACTTCCATTTTTAATTAAAAATTTATCTTTTTTAGTCGAAAATTCATATTTTCGGGTTAAAAGTTGAAATGTTTTACAGAATATTCTTCTTTTTGCTTGAAAATTAAACTATTTAGATACATTTTTTTTCTTTCCTGACTGGAAAATCTTTATTGGACGAAAAATTCAACTTCTGAGTTGAAAGATGAATTACTTTGTTAAAAATTTACGTTTTTTGATTAGGGATTCATAATGTTTAGTTGAAAATTCATCTTTTTAGTGGGAAAGTTCAACTTCTGGATTTAAAGTTGAACTACTTTGTTAAAAATTCATTTTTTGTTGTTAAGGAATTCATAATTTTTTGTTGAAAATCCATCTCCTTGATTGAAAACATAACTATTTGTTGAAAATTCGTCTTTTTTGTAAGAAAATTAATATTTTCGGGTTGAAAATTTAACTGTTTTATAGAAAGTTCATCTTTTTGGTTGAAAATTTGTCTTTTTTTTTTATTAAAGGTTTAACTACTTTGTTAAATATTAATTTTTTGTTGCAGATTCATCATTTTCCATTTTTGTTTTGTTTCTTTTTTAGCTGAAAATTCAACTATTTGTTTGAAAATTCTTATGTTTAGATGGAAATTGGTATTTTTTGGTAGAAAATTAATCTTCTTGGTTGAAAGTTGAACTACTATGTTTAAAATTCATATATTTTTTGGTAAAATATTCATTATCTTTAGTTGAAAATTTATTTTATTGGTTGGAAACTAAACTCTTTTGTTGAAAATTAGTCTTTTTTGCATAAGATTAATATTTGCGTGTTTAAAATTCAACTGTTTCGTAAAAAATTTGACTTTTTGATGGAAAAATTATCTTTTTTAGTTAAAAATTTAATTATATATTTGAAAATTCATGCATTTTTTTGAAAATTTGTCTATTTTTTGGTAGAAAATTAATTTTCTGGGTTGAAAATTTCTTATTCTGATTCAAAATTTATCATTGTAGGTTGAAAATGCAACTGTTTGGTTGAAAATTCAAGTATTTTGTTGAAAGTTTAATTATTTTGTTGATGTTTCAACTCTTTGGTTGAAAATTCATGTATTTTGTTGAAAATTGGTATTTTTTGGTAGAAAATTAATCTTCGTGTTCGAAAGTTGAACTAATTTGTTTAAAATTTTTTTTTTTTTTTTGAAGATTCATTATTTTTAGTTGAAAACTCATCTCTTTGGTTGAAAACTAAACTATTTTGTTGAAAATTGGTGTTTTTGATTGAAAATTAATATTTTCGGTTTGAAAATTCAACTGGTTTTTCGAAATTTTGTCTTTTACATTGAAATTTTATCTTTTTTGGTTAAAGGTTGAACTACTTTATTAAAAATAATTTTTTTATTGCTCCTTTGTTTAAAATTAATTTTTTTATTGTTGAAGATTCATTATTCTCAGTTTAAAATTCATCTCTTTGGTTGAAAAATAAACTATTTTTTGTAAATTCATCTTTTTGGTAGAAATTTAATATTTGCGGGTTGAAAACTGAACTGCTTTGTAGAAAATTCGACTTTTTGGTTGAAAATTGTTTTTTTATTGTTGGTTAAAGGTTCAACTACTTTGTTAAAAATTAATTTTTTGGTCGCAGATCCATCATTTTCCATTTTTGGTTGGGAAAGTATCTTTTTTTAGTAGATAATTGAACTATTTGTTCGATTGAAAATTCGTCATTTTTGTTCAGAATTCATCTGTGTAGGTTGAAAATTCAACCAGTTGGTTGAAAATTGAACTGGATTGTTGAAAGTTTAATTATTTTGTTGAAAATTCAGGTGTTTGGTTAAAAATTCATATATTTTGTTAAAAATTGGTATTTTTTGGAAAAAAATCTTCATTGCAAGTGGAACTACTTTGTTTAAAAGTCTTTTTTTTGGTTGAAGATTCATTATTTTAGTTTAAAATTCATCTCTATGCTTGAAAACTAAACGATTTTGCTGAAAATTCATCTTTTCGGTAGAAAATTAATATTTACGGTTTGAAAATTAAACTAATTTCTTTAAAGTTCATTTTTTTGGTTGAAGATTCATTATTATTCGTAGAAAATTTATCTCTTTGGTCGAAAACTAAACTATTTTGTTGAAAATTCGTGTTTTGATTGAAAAATTAAAATTTGCGGTTTAAAAATTCAACTGGTTTGTCGAAATGTTGTGTTTTAGATTGAAATTTCATCTTTTTTGGTTAAAGGTTGAACTACTTTGTTTAAAATTCATTTTTTATTACTGCTTAGTTCTAAATCTAAGTTTTTTAAAGATTCATTATTCTTAGTTTAAAATTCATCTCTTTGGTTGAAAACTAAACTATTTTCTGAAAATTCATTTTTTTTGGTAGAAAATTAATATTTGCGGTTTGAAAATTGAAATGTTTTGTAGAAAATTCGACTTTATGGTTGAAAATTGTTTTTTTTAAAGGTTTGACTAAAAAACTATATCTGTATCTGTTTTAGTAGATAATTGAACTATTTGGTTGAAAATTCATGTATTTTGTTGAAATTTTGTCTTTTTTGGTAGAAAATTCATCTTCTTGATGGAAAATTCATCATTTTCTTTCAGAATTCATCTTTTTAGGTTGAAAATTCAACTAATTGGTTAAAAATTGAACTGCTTTGTTGCAAGTTCAATTATTTTATTTAAAATTCAACTCTTTAGTTATTTGCAGATTCATCATTTCCCACTTATGGTTGAAAATGTATTTTTTTTAGTAGATAATTGAACTATTTGGTTGAAAATTCATGTATTTTGTTGAAAATTCGTCATTTTTATTCAGAATTCATCTTTGTAGGTTGAAAATTCAACTAATTAGTTAAAAATTGAACTGCCTCGTTGAAAGTTGAATTATTTTGATTGAAATTCAACTCTTTGGTTGAAAATTCACGTATTTTGTTGAAAATTCGTCTTTTCTGGTAGAAAATTAATTTTCTTGATTGAAAGTTGAACTACTTTGTTGAAAATTCATTTTTTTGGTTTCAGATTTAGTATTCTCCATTTTTGTTCAAAAATTTGCCCTTTTTATTTGAAAATTCATATATTTTATTGAAAATTTGTCTTTTTTGATAGAAAATTAAACTTTTTGGTCGAAAAGTTATCATTTTGGTTTATAATTCTTCTTTGTAGGTTGAACATTCTACTGCTTTGTTGAAATATTAATTATTTTATTGCAAATTCAACTCTTTGGTTGAACATTCATTTTTGTAGGTTGAAAATTCATTTTTGTTTGTCGAAAATTCCAGTATTCGGTTGAAAATTTATCTTTGTAGGTTGAAAATTCAATAATTTGGTCAAACATTCTACTGTTTTGTTGAAAACTAGATTTTTTTGTTAAAAAGTTATCTTTTTGGTTGAAAATTGAACTGGTCCATTGAAAATTCGTCATTTTGTATTGAAAATTCATCTTTTTTGAATGAAGTTAATAAATTAAAAAATTTTAATTAGAAAATTCGACTTTCTCGTTGAAAATATTTTTTTTTTGTTAAAGGTTTAACTACTTTGCTAAAAATTAATTTTTTATTTGCAGATTCATCATTTCCCACTTATGGTTGAAAATGTATTTTTTTAGTAGATAATTGAACTATTTGGTTGAAAATTCATGTATTTTGTTGAAAATTCGTCTTTTCTGGTAGAAAATTAATTTTCTTGATTGAAAGTTGAACTAATTTGTTAAAAATTCATTTTTTGGTTGCAGATTTATTATATTCCATTT
>CAKNXH010067331.1:0-15647 GCA_932178445.1 Andricus quercusramuli | reverse complement strand
GGAAATTTCTCATTCTGTTTCAAAATTTATCTTTTTAGGTTGAAAATGTAACTATTTGGTTGAAAAATGGTCTTTTTTGGTTGAAGGTTGAGCTACTTTGTTGAAAATTAATTTTTTGTTCCAGATTCATTATCTTTAGTTGAAATTTAATTTTATAGGTTGGAAACTAAACTCTTTTTTGAAAATTAGTCTTTTTGGCATAAAATCGATCATTGCGGGTAGAAAATATTAAAACTTTGTTGAAAATTTAATTATTTTATTGAAGTTTCAACTCTTTGGTTGAAAATTCAGGTATTTTGTTGAAAATGGGTATTTTTTGGTAGAAAATTAATCTTTTTGTACGAAAGTTGAACTTCTTTGTTTAAAATTCATTGTTTTGGTTGAAGATTCATTATTTTCAGTTAAAAATTCATCTCTTTGGTTGAAAACTAAACTATTTTGTTGAAAGTTCGTGTTTTTGATTAAAAAATTAATATTTCGGTTTTGAAAATTCAACTGGTTTGTCGAAATTTTGTCTTTTAGATTGAAATTTTATTTTTTTTTTTGGTTAAAGCTTGAACTACTTTGTTAAAAATTCATTTTTTGTTTAGAGATTCAGCATTTTTAGTTTAAAATTCATCTTCGTTGACAATTAAAATATTTGTTGAAAATTCCTCTATTTTATTGAAAATGCAATCTTTTTACTTGAAATGTTAGGAATTAATTTTCAAATTAAGTTTCTAGATATTATCATCCTAGTTATTCTGATTTTTAAATTATAAAATCAAAGAAGTGAATAAAGCAACTTTTTAGATAACTTAAAGTTACTTCATCTAGCAACTGTAACTAGTTACTCAAAAAAAAGTAACTTACCCAACATTTTCAGGGAACAATAATTAATTTCGAGTTCAAATTTGAAAAATTGCTGTCAAAAAATAATTTTATTTTCACTAATTTATACATACTCTCCATTACAAGCGATACACTTCTTCATACGTAGGAACCAGTCGTCGAACCAGTCTTCCCATTTTTCTTTCGGAATTAAACTGCACTCTTCTTCAAAGTTTGCAATTAACTGCTCATGTGAAGAGTATTTTTGACCACTCATCTTCACCTTCATATACGGCAATAACCCAAAATCGCAGGGAGCTAAATCTGGACTATACTCAGGATGATTCACAACTTTCATTCCCATATTTTCCAAAAATTCTTGAGCAACACCAGCCCGATATGCAAGTGTATTGTCATGGTGAAAAAATCGCGAATTCCGGTCCAATTTTTCCAAAGCTTGGAAGACCTGAGACAGACAGGTTCCTGTGTACCACCTGGAGGTGACTTTCCTCTGTTCCTCCAGGACAACAATTTTTATTATCCCTTTTTTATCGAAGAATACAATCATCATTCGTTTGCGCTTCGATTCCGGTTTCTTCACCTTGACTGGTTTGTCCTCTTCTTGAAAAATCCAAGATCTGTTTTCTGATTTCTCTGATATGTTTTCATAATAGAGCCATGTTTCGTTACCCGTAACGATCAAAGAAGCATCTTCTGATTCCCCAGAATTGAATTGTTTCAGCATTTCTTTCGACCACTTGACCCGATTTTCACGCTGTTCATCTGTCAGGGTTTTGGGCACCCACATTGTACAGAGCTTCCGCATTTCTAATCGTGAATGAATAATCCGGTAGAGGCAGGACGAATTGGCGATTTGGACATAATCCTCTAATTGTTTGATGCTGATTCTTCTGTTTTGTTCAATCGCTGCTTGGACAAGAGCCACATGTTCCAGGGTGGAAATATCTGCTGGTCGTCCCGGATGAGATTTCTTTTTGAAGCTGGAATTCTTTTTTTGAAATTTCAGAGCCCACTTCTTTATTCGCCCCAAGGAGGGACAATATTTCCCTAATATTGAAGACATCTCGCTGAAAGATTCCTCTACACTCAAACCTCGGGAAAAGTTGTAATGCAAAATCAAGCGACAGTCGTTTTTTGTGACGGAAAACATTTTGCGATGTTTTAACTTTGTGGTCTTATGGTAGACTGTTTTTTTTTTAGTTAAGAGTCTTTAGATATAGATTATATGAGTATCCATTAGTAGATTAGAAAAGATAGTTTTTCAGTTAAACTAGAAAACAAACACGCGTGTTAAGCGCGCGATTATAAAAAAAATGATAAAAGAAAAGAAAGAACAGTATTTTTGATAATTGAAAATATTTTTGTATACTTCGTCTTTTGGGCTTGAAAATTCAAGAGTCTGGTAGAAAATTAAAGTATATAGTTAAAAATTAACCTTTTTGCTATAAATGCTTATTTTCGGGTTGAAAATTCAATTTTTTTTGTAGAAAAGACGTATTTTTTGTTTGAAAATTAATCTTCTTGGTGAAAATTCAACTGTATAGTTAACAATTAAGCTATTTATTTAAAAAATCATCTACTTGATATAAAATTATCTTTTTTGTCAAAAATGTAAAGTGTCGGTTTAAAAATTCAACTATTTTGTTCGAAATAAACCTATTGATTTGAAAAATTAACTACTTGGTAGAAAATTAACTTTTTTGTTGAAAATACATAGAGTCGGGGGGAAAATTCAACTTTTTTTGTGTAAAATTCGTGTATTTTGTGTAAAATTCTTGTATTTTGTGGAAAATTCGTTTTTTTGGGTAGAAAATTAATCTTCTTTTTTGACAATTCATCTTTTTGGCTGTGGATTAAACTATTCTGTTACAAATTCGTATTTTTTTGGTTCAATTAAATTGGTAGAAATTTTTTTGTTTGAAAATTAATTTTTTAAACTGAAAATGTAACTATTCCATTTTTTGTTGAATTTTTTTTCTCGAAAATGCAACTATTTGGTTGAAAATTCAATTATTTTTGTAGCAAATTCAATTATTTGGTTTAAAATTAAACTATTTATTTGAAAAATTAACTACTTCGTAGAACATTCACTTTTTTGTTGAAAATTCAAGTGTAAATATTCCAATTTTGGTTAAAAACTTATCTCTTTTTATTCTAAATTCAACTATTTTGTTAAAAATTTAATTATTTTGTTGAAAATTCAACTGTGTCAAGCGCGCCATCATAAAAAAAAGATAAAAGAAAATAAAGGACAATATTTTCGATAATTGAAAATATTTTTTGTATACTTCGTCTTTTGGGCTTGAAAATTCAAGAGTTTGGTAGAAAATTAAAGTATATAGTTGAAAATTAACCTTTTTGCTATAAATGCTTATTTTCGGGTTAAAAATTCAATTTTTTTGTAGAAAATACGTATTTTTTGTTTGAAAATGCATCTTCATGGTAAAAATTCATCTATATAGTTAACAATTAAACTATTTATTTAAAAAATCATCTACTTACACAAAACAAAGTTGAATTTTCCCCCCGACTCTATGGATTTTCCACAAAAAAGTTAATTTTCTACCAAGTAGTTAATTTTTCAAATAAATAGGTTAATTTTAAACAAAATAGGTTAATTTTTAACAAAATAATTGAATTTTCTGCCAAAATAGTTGAATTTTTAAACCGACACTATACATTTTTGACAAAAAAGTTAATTTGATATCAAGTAGATAATTTTTTAAATAAATTGTTTAATTGTTAACTATACAGTTGAATTTTCTACCAAAATAGTTGAATTTTCACCGAAAAGGTGAATTTAAAAAAAAAAGTATTCACTACAAAACAATTGAATTTTCAACCCAAAAATAAGAATTTATAACAAAAGGTTAACTTGCAACTATGTACTTTAATTTTCTATCAGATTATTGAATTTTCAAGCCAAAAAGATGAATTTTCTGCAAAGCAGTTCAATTTTCAAACTGAAATGATGAATTCTCAAAAAAACCTGTAATACTTGCTATTTTAACGAAAAACTGTTTTAATCTGAAATAAAAAACAGTGGAATTCAGGCAAAAAAAGGCGAATTTATTGTAAAATAATTGAATCATCAACAAAATACATGAATTTTCAACCAAATATTTGAATTTTTAAATAGAAAAGATCAATAAATATAAATTTCCAACCAATAATGGAATAGCTAAATTTTCATTTTAAAAAAACTGGTTAAATTTTCCACTCCAAAGATGAATTTTCAACTGAAAACTAGGTAGTTGAATTTTAAAACAAAAAAGGTTCAATTCTCAACGAAAGGTGTGAATGATATTTTAACAAAACAAAAAAATTGTATTTAAATAAAAAACAGTTGAATGCGAAAAAAACGCAAAAATGCAAAAAAAGAGATAAATTTCCAACTACACGTGTAATAATTCAATTTTCAGTTAAATTTTTCATAAAAGAGATAAATATTCAAGCAAAAATATAAATTTAACAAATTATTACATTTTTCAACCAAGTTGTTGAATTTTTGACCCAAAAAGATGCGTTTCTAACAAAATAGTTGCGTAATTAAATTTTTAATCAAATTGTAGATTTTGTAAATAAAGCAACAAATTTAATCGAAAAATCTAGAAAAGGGAAAAATTTCTTGAAAACAAGAGAAAAAGACTGAAAATGTCTGAAATATGAAAGTAATGTTCAAACATTCTACACAAATTATTTTTTTTAGAAAAAGTCGAAAAAAGTTTTTAAAAAGTCACACGATCCGAGCCCTTGAAAATTCTGCTTGATATAAAATTAACTTTTTTGTTGAAAATCCATAGAGTCGTTTTTTTTTGGGTAGAAAATTAATCTTCTTTTTTGAAAATCCATTTTTTTGGCTGTGGATTAAACTATTTTGTTACAAATTCGTATTTTTTGGTTCAATTAAACTGGTAGAAAATTCCTTTTTTTTTGTTTTGTTGGAAATTAATTTTTTAAGCTGAAAATGTAACTATTCCATTGTTTGTTGATTTTTTTTCTCGAAAATGCAACTATTGTTTGAAAATTCAATTATTTTGGTAGCAAATTCAATTACTTAATTTAAAATTAAACTATTCATTTGAAAAATTAACTACTTCGTAGAACATTCACTTTTTTGTTGAAAATTAATAGTGTCGGATGGAAAATTCAACTGTTTTGTGGAAAATTCATGTATTTTGTTGAAAATCCGTTTTATATAGTTGACTTCAACATTTGAAAATTCTTTTTTTTTAAATTAATTATTTTAATTGAAAGTGTCAATATTCCAATTTTGGTTAAAAACTTATCTTTTTTTTATTCAAAATTCAACTATTGGTTGAAAGTTCATCTCTATTATTTAAAAATTACATTATTTGTGAAAAAGAACTGAACTATACTTGGTTAAAAATTAAACTATTTTGTTAAAAATTTGATTATTTTGTTGATAATTCAACTGCGTCAAGCGCGCAATTATCAAAAAAATGATCAAAAAAAATAAAAGGACAATATTTTCGATAATTGAAAATATTTTTGTATACTTCGTTTTCTTGGCTTGGAAATTCAGCAATCTGGTAGAAAATTAAAGTATATAGTTGAAAATTAACCTTTTTGCTATAAATTCTGATTTTCGGGTTGAAAATTCAATTTTTTTTGTAGAAAATACGTATTTTTTGTTTGAAAATTAATCTTTTTGGTGAAAATTCAACTATATAATTAGCAATTAGGCTATTTATTTTAAAAATCATCTACTTTATACAAAATTATCTTTTTTGTCAAAAATGTAAAGTTTCGGTTTAAAAATTCAACTATTTTGTTCAAAAAGAACGTATTTATATGAAAAATTAACTACTTGATAGAAAATTAATTTTTTTATTTTTTTTTTGAAAATACATAGAGTCGGGGGGAAAATTCAATTTTTTGTGTGTGTAAAATTCGTGTATTTTGTGGAAAATTCGTTTTTTTTTGGTAAAAAATTAATCTTCTTTTTTGAAAATTAATCTTATTGGCTGTGGATTAAACTATTCTGTTACAAATTCATATTTTTTGGTTCAATTAAATTGGTAGAAATTTTTTTGTTTGAATATTAATTTTTTAAACTGAACATGTAACTATTCCATTTTTTGTTGAATTTTTTTTCTTGAAAATGCAACTATTTGGTTGAAAATTCATTTACTTTGGTATCAAATTCTACTATTTGGTTGAAAATTCATCTCTATTAATTAAAAATTACATTATTGGTGAAAAATAACTGAACTATACTTGGTTAAAAATCCACCATTTTTCTTTAAATTAAATTAAAGGAAAAGAAAGGACAATATTTTTGATAATTAAAAATATTTTTGTATACTTCCGACGAAAAAAAAACTAACATAATAAAAAATCGTTGAAAGATAAAAGAGAAAGGATAATATTTTTGATAACTGATGAAAATTGATATCCTAACTTGAGAAATATATAAGAAAATATAAGAATATATAAAATATATAAGAAATATATAATATTTTTGTATACTTCCGACGAAAAAAATAAAATAATCCAAAATTGTTGAAAGACGATTTTTGTTTGAAAATACCAATTTTCGATGTAAATCCTCAATGTGGCCTTAAACTGTTCTAATATTATGAATCCTCTTCGAAATCCAGTGATTTTTTTTATAAATATCATTTTCCGGTGAAAAATACTAACACAATCCGAAATTCCGAAATTGTTCAAGCTTGATTTTATTATTTTATACTAAATGAAGCCGCAGATTCTCGCAGCCACGGAGTATGTTGTTTTTTAGAAACTTTTTATTCGTAAAATCGATATTTTTTAGTTGAAAAATCAGGTTGAAAATTGGTCTATTTTGGTAAAAAATTCAACTATTTGGTTAAAAATTCATATTTTCGTTTCGAAAATTAATATTTGTGTATGGAAAATTAAATTGTTTCGTAGAAAATTCGTCTTTTGGCTTGAAAATTCAACGAATTGGTAGACAATTCGTCTTTTTGGTTAAAAATTAGCTTATTGTAGAAAATAAGTTTTATTTTTAATTAAAAATTCAAATTGTTCGTTAAAAATTCGTCTTTTAGCTTGAAAATTCAACCATTTGGTAAAATGTTCGTTTCTTTGGTTAAAAATTAACTTATTGTAAAAAATTATTTTTTTCTTTTACATCAAAATTGAACTCTTCTGTTGAAAATTCGTCTTTTTCGTTTGAAAATTTACCTACTTAATTGAGACTTGAATTAATTTATAAAAAATTCATTTTTTGTTGTTGTAATAGATTCATCATTTCAGTTGAAAATTCATCTTTTGGCTTGAAATTTCAACAATTTGGTAGAAATTCGTTTTTTTCACCTGAAAATTCAATTCTTTTGTTAAAAATTCCTCATTTTGGTTTGAAAATTCAATCTTTTAATAAAAATTCGGCGTTCTAGTTCAAAAATTAGAATATCTAGTTGAAAATTAACCTAATTTGTAACAAAATTCTATTTTTTGGTAATATTTTCATCATTTCAGTTGAAAATTCTTCTTTTGGCTTGAAAATTCAACTACTTTGTTGAAAATTGATGTTTGTGTGTGGAAAATTAAACTGTTTTGTAAAAGATTCAACTTTTGGCTTGAAAATTCAACAATTTGGTAGAAAATTCGTCTTTTGGCTTGAAAATTCAACTACTTAGTTGAAGCTTGAACAAATTTGTAAAAAAATAATTTTTTTTGTGATAGATTCATCATTTCAATTGAAAATTCATCTCTTGGCTTAAAAAATGTAACTATTTGGTAGAAAATTCGTCTTTCTGGCTAAAAAATAACTTATTGCAGAAAATCCTTTTTTTAATTGAAAATTCAACACTTGTTAATTCGTATTTCTAATTTGAAAATTTAAATACTTAGTTGAAACTTAAACTAATGTGTAAAAAATTCCGTTTTTGTAGTAATAGTTTCATCATTTCAGTTGAAAATTCGTTTTTTGGCTTGAAAATTCAAATATTTGGATAAAAATTAAACTTATTGTTTGAAAATTCTTCTATTTGGTTAAAAATTCATATTTTGGGTTTGAAAGTGCAACTATTTTGTAGAAAATTCGTGTTTTTACATGAAAATCAAACATTTTGAATGATTTTTTTTATTCACTAAAAGATCTTCCTTGATTGAAAATTCAAATCTTTGGTTAAAAAACCGACTTTTTGGTTTGAAAATTTCACTACTTGGTTGAAAACTATACTTTGTTTCGGTATAAAATGCCAACACAACATAATGGTAAATTTTTCCAAAATTGTTAATCTTCTTCGAAATCTATATTGAAATTTTTTTTAACATTATGATTTTTCACTAAATATACTGATTTCCGGTATAAAACGCAAATATAACCCAAAAATGTCAAAAAATGGCTAATCATACAAAAAAGTACAAATTATCAACAAAAAACAATAACATAATCGAAAATTGTTAAAAGATTCTAAATCTTCTTCAAATTATAATTATATTTTTGTTTGAAAACACCCATTTTCGATATAAACGTAAAACGTCATATGACTATTTTTCTGCTACAAAATTTTCATTTATGAATTTTACAAATAGTTGGATATTAATTATTCTAGAAAAGTAGTTCAAGGGAACTGTGATAAAAAGTATGAACCTTATAAAGATACTCTTATCAGAGTCTTAGGAAAGCTGATAAAATACATATTTTCTAACCATTTTTTTTCTGAATAATAACTACAATTGTTAGTATAACTCAGAAAACTTTTTTAACCAAAATTATGGGGAAATCGTCGTCTTTCTTTTTTTAAAAATTGCATAAGATTTCAATGAAATTTTTTATCGTGAATATTTCTGAATTATAATAGAAAATTTTTTAAATACAATTCTGATTTGGAACAGGAAATTTTGGAAATTAATTTAATTGTCACTTGATATAGCGAATTTCTAAAAGAATTATAATTTTCAGTTTGGACGAGGAATGAATGAGTTGAATATAAAAAAAATCCCGTAAAGAATTATAATTTTAACTTTGGAACAGGAAATTCTGTAAAGAATTATAATTTGGTCTTGGAACCGGTAATTGTTGACATAGGACGGGGAACTTTATAAAATAATTTTTATTCTGATTTATAAAAATGGAATTGACAAAAACAATCCCAGTTCCAAGTTGGGGACTAATTAACCTTTTTGTTAAAAATTCAATTATTAGGTAGAAAGTTCCAATAAAAATTAAAATATTTGGTTTGAAATTCATGTATTTTTTTTAAATTATTCTTTTCTGGTAAAAAATTAATCTTTTTGGTTGTAAATCAATTTCCTTGGTAAAAATTAGATTTTTTGTTGAGGATTTATGTTTTTTAAATTTAAACAACCTTATGTATTTCATTTATCTTTATTATTTGAAAATTCATCTATTTTGTTGAAAATTTTTTTGTTATGAAATTAATATTTTTGGTTGGGATTTCATTTCTTGGGTTTAAAATTTGTTTTTTTATTGAAAATTAATTTTCTTAATTAAAAATTTAACTATTCAACTTTTTGTCGAACATTTTTTTAATGATAGACATTAATTCTTTTTAGTTGAAAATGTACTGTAAGAAAATTCAAAAAGATTTTTGATGATTTCAGATATATCGAAAAAGTATATTTTTTTTTTCAAGGTTTTGAAAAATGTTAGGAAAAATTCGAGTCAGTTTTAAAGATATTTAGGACTTTTAGAAAAATATCTTTTAAAATGTCTAGAATAATGTCTATAATTTTGAAAATCTTTCAAAATATTTTAAATTCTTTTGAAATATTCTCTGAAAATTAATTTTTCAAAATAAAAAATCCGTTTAAATTATTTGATGAATTTTAAGAATTTTTTTTATTATCTTGAAACCTTTCAAAATGCTTAATAGCTTCAAAATTTTTATTCCATAATATTCAAAAATATATATTTTTTTCTTCTCAGAAATCTTTTTAAGTTTTAAATATATAGGATATTTGGAACTTTTAGAATTTTCGAAGTTTTTTGAATTGAATTTTTTCATTTTCTTCAAACCTCTCAAACTTCTTAAAAAGCTTCGAATTTTTTTTCTCGAATTCTTCAAAAATTTACATCTTGTTAACAATTTTTGGAAATTTTCTCAAACTTAAAATCGTTTTTAAACCGTTTAAAAACTTTTAATCCTCCTCTTTTAAAATTCTTCGAATTCTTCCAAATTTTTTCTTGAAATTATGAAAAATTAAAAAACTTGCCTTCAAATCTTCCAGATTCTGTTTGGACAATTTTGGAAATCTTTTGAAATGTTAATTTTTTTTTACCATTACCTTTAAAATAATTTTTCAAAATAAAAAGTCAGTTTAAATTATCCCATGAATTATGAGCAAAATTTTTTATCATCGTGAAACTTGAGAAAAAATTATTTTGAAATTTTGTATTAAATTTTCCAATCTTGCTAATGGAAAGATTTTGCTGTAATTAATTTTGAACCTTTTTAAAATTACCAAATGTCTTCAACTTATTCGCATTTTTATAAATCTTTATGATCTTGCTAATTGAAAGATTTGGCTTGAAAATCTTTCCCATTCCTTTTCGAAATTTTATAAAATAATTTAAAATCTTTGGAAATCTAATACATTTTTTCAAATTTTAGAAATCTCTTGAAATACTCAAGAATTAGGAAATAGGCTGAAAATTTGTTTAAATCCAAAGGATTTGAAAAGTTTTTCTTAGAAATAATAATGAAAATAATTAAATCTTTTTCAGATCTTCGACGATGCTTATCGTTCGCAACTCAGCTGCATTTTGGTCGACAATATCGAACGTTTGCTGGATTATGGTGCGATTGGTCCGAGGTATTCTAACATAACTTTGCAAGCTTTGTTAGTTTTGCTGAAGGCGAATCCTCCACGTGGTCGAAAGCTCCTAATTCTCTGCACCACGAGTCGCAGGTAATTTTTCAAGCCATAAAGTAAATAATAAGCCAAATTATTAAACTATCAAGGTGGCCGTAGTTTAAGGAATACCTGGAAATCAGTAAAAAGTTTTGGAATTTTCTGGGTCAGAAAAAATCAGGAAAAAGTCAGGGATTTTGAAAAAAATCTTGCAAAAGTCAGGGAATTCCTATAAGAGGCACTTTAAACAATCGGTCAAGGATAATAAATTTCAAATTTTAATTATTTTCTTACGTTTATAAATTATGCTATTTTAAAAATCTTACAAGACTAAAATTCTTGCTTGTGAACACAGGATAAATAAAAAATTGGTCAGGAAAAAATCAGGGAATTTTAAAAATGAAGTTTTGCGGCCACCCTGATATAAGTTTTTTTGATAATTTATTTTCCTTGTATTTCTATTTCTAATTCCTTGTTTCCAGTTGCATCCTCCTGACGATTATATTTTTAGTTACAAATTTTATTATATATATTTTGGTATTTGTTGTATTATATTATATTATTTATGTTATATTTTGTATTATATTTGGTATTTGGTACAACTATTTTGGTAGAATATTAACTTTTTTGTTGAAAATTAAACTTATGTTTTTGACAAATCGTTTTTTCGGGTTAAACATTTATCTCTTTTGGTCGAAATTTAATTTGTTTTGGCTAAAAATGTAACAGTCTGTTTAAAAATTAATCTTATCTGGTTGAGGATTCAACTGTTTTGTTCGAAAATTCGTCTTTTTTGGATGAATTAATCTGTTTTTTATTTAAAGTTAAAATATTTTTGTTTGAAATATTTACTGTTGTATTAATAGTTGAGAATTTATCTTTCTTCCTTGTTGAAAATTCATCTCTGGTTAAAAATTAATTTTTTTGGGGTGAAAATTAATTTGTTTAACTGCAAATTTAACTATTCCAGATAAATATTCATAATTTGAAATGAAAATTCATCTGGTTAATTGAAAGTTTAACTACTTTGTTGAAAGGTTCTTTTTTTTTATAAAAATTAATTTTTTAACTGAAAGTGTAACTATTCCATTTTTGGTTCAAAATTGATTTTTCTTTAAATTGAAAATTCATTTACTTCGGTAAAAGTGGGCCCACTTTGTTAAAAGTTTATTTTTTTGCTTGAAGTTTCTTTTTTTTGTTGTTGAAAATTTAACTATTTTGTTGAAAATTTGTTGTATTTTCTTGTTTAAAATAAATTTTTTACCTGAAAATGGAACTTCCATTTTTAATTAAAAATTTATCTTTTTTAGTCGAAAATTCATATTTTCGGGTTAAAAGTTGAAATGTTTTACAGAATATTCTTCTTTTTGCTTGAAAATTAAACTATTTAGATACATTTTTTTTCTTTCCTGACTGGAAAATCTTTATTGGACGAAAAATTCAACTTCTGAGTTGAAAGATGAATTACTTTGTTAAAAATTTACGTTTTTTGATTAGGGATTCATAATGTTTAGTTGAAAATTCATCTTTTTAGTGGGAAAGTTCAACTTCTGGATTTAAAGTTGAACTACTTTGTTAAAAATTCATTTTTTGTTGTTAAGGAATTCATAATTTTTTGTTGAAAATCCATCTCCTTGATTGAAAACATAACTATTTGTTGAAAATTCGTCTTTTTTGTAAGAAAATTAATATTTTCGGGTTGAAAATTTAACTGTTTTATAGAAAGTTCATCTTTTTGGTTGAAAATTTGTCTTTTTTTTTTATTAAAGGTTTAACTACTTTGTTAAATATTAATTTTTTGTTGCAGATTCATCATTTTCCATTTTTGTTTTGTTTCTTTTTTAGCTGAAAATTCAACTATTTGTTTGAAAATTCTTATGTTTAGATGGAAATTGGTATTTTTTGGTAGAAAATTAATCTTCTTGGTTGAAAGTTGAACTACTATGTTTAAAATTCATATATTTTTTGGTAAAATATTCATTATCTTTAGTTGAAAATTTATTTTATTGGTTGGAAACTAAACTCTTTTGTTGAAAATTAGTCTTTTTTGCATAAGATTAATATTTGCGTGTTTAAAATTCAACTGTTTCGTAAAAAATTTGACTTTTTGATGGAAAAATTATCTTTTTTAGTTAAAAATTTAATTATATATTTGAAAATTCATGCATTTTTTTGAAAATTTGTCTATTTTTTGGTAGAAAATTAATTTTCTGGGTTGAAAATTTCTTATTCTGATTCAAAATTTATCATTGTAGGTTGAAAATGCAACTGTTTGGTTGAAAATTCAAGTATTTTGTTGAAAGTTTAATTATTTTGTTGATGTTTCAACTCTTTGGTTGAAAATTCATGTATTTTGTTGAAAATTGGTATTTTTTGGTAGAAAATTAATCTTCGTGTTCGAAAGTTGAACTAATTTGTTTAAAATTTTTTTTTTTTTTTTGAAGATTCATTATTTTTAGTTGAAAACTCATCTCTTTGGTTGAAAACTAAACTATTTTGTTGAAAATTGGTGTTTTTGATTGAAAATTAATATTTTCGGTTTGAAAATTCAACTGGTTTTTCGAAATTTTGTCTTTTACATTGAAATTTTATCTTTTTTGGTTAAAGGTTGAACTACTTTATTAAAAATAATTTTTTTATTGCTCCTTTGTTTAAAATTAATTTTTTTATTGTTGAAGATTCATTATTCTCAGTTTAAAATTCATCTCTTTGGTTGAAAAATAAACTATTTTTTGTAAATTCATCTTTTTGGTAGAAATTTAATATTTGCGGGTTGAAAACTGAACTGCTTTGTAGAAAATTCGACTTTTTGGTTGAAAATTGTTTTTTTATTGTTGGTTAAAGGTTCAACTACTTTGTTAAAAATTAATTTTTTGGTCGCAGATCCATCATTTTCCATTTTTGGTTGGGAAAGTATCTTTTTTTAGTAGATAATTGAACTATTTGTTCGATTGAAAATTCGTCATTTTTGTTCAGAATTCATCTGTGTAGGTTGAAAATTCAACCAGTTGGTTGAAAATTGAACTGGATTGTTGAAAGTTTAATTATTTTGTTGAAAATTCAGGTGTTTGGTTAAAAATTCATATATTTTGTTAAAAATTGGTATTTTTTGGAAAAAAATCTTCATTGCAAGTGGAACTACTTTGTTTAAAAGTCTTTTTTTTGGTTGAAGATTCATTATTTTAGTTTAAAATTCATCTCTATGCTTGAAAACTAAACGATTTTGCTGAAAATTCATCTTTTCGGTAGAAAATTAATATTTACGGTTTGAAAATTAAACTAATTTCTTTAAAGTTCATTTTTTTGGTTGAAGATTCATTATTATTCGTAGAAAATTTATCTCTTTGGTCGAAAACTAAACTATTTTGTTGAAAATTCGTGTTTTGATTGAAAAATTAAAATTTGCGGTTTAAAAATTCAACTGGTTTGTCGAAATGTTGTGTTTTAGATTGAAATTTCATCTTTTTTGGTTAAAGGTTGAACTACTTTGTTTAAAATTCATTTTTTATTACTGCTTAGTTCTAAATCTAAGTTTTTTAAAGATTCATTATTCTTAGTTTAAAATTCATCTCTTTGGTTGAAAACTAAACTATTTTCTGAAAATTCATTTTTTTTGGTAGAAAATTAATATTTGCGGTTTGAAAATTGAAATGTTTTGTAGAAAATTCGACTTTATGGTTGAAAATTGTTTTTTTTAAAGGTTTGACTAAAAAACTATATCTGTATCTGTTTTAGTAGATAATTGAACTATTTGGTTGAAAATTCATGTATTTTGTTGAAATTTTGTCTTTTTTGGTAGAAAATTCATCTTCTTGATGGAAAATTCATCATTTTCTTTCAGAATTCATCTTTTTAGGTTGAAAATTCAACTAATTGGTTAAAAATTGAACTGCTTTGTTGCAAGTTCAATTATTTTATTTAAAATTCAACTCTTTAGTTATTTGCAGATTCATCATTTCCCACTTATGGTTGAAAATGTATTTTTTTTAGTAGATAATTGAACTATTTGGTTGAAAATTCATGTATTTTGTTGAAAATTCGTCATTTTTATTCAGAATTCATCTTTGTAGGTTGAAAATTCAACTAATTAGTTAAAAATTGAACTGCCTCGTTGAAAGTTGAATTATTTTGATTGAAATTCAACTCTTTGGTTGAAAATTCACGTATTTTGTTGAAAATTCGTCTTTTCTGGTAGAAAATTAATTTTCTTGATTGAAAGTTGAACTACTTTGTTGAAAATTCATTTTTTTGGTTTCAGATTTAGTATTCTCCATTTTTGTTCAAAAATTTGCCCTTTTTATTTGAAAATTCATATATTTTATTGAAAATTTGTCTTTTTTGATAGAAAATTAAACTTTTTGGTCGAAAAGTTATCATTTTGGTTTATAATTCTTCTTTGTAGGTTGAACATTCTACTGCTTTGTTGAAATATTAATTATTTTATTGCAAATTCAACTCTTTGGTTGAACATTCATTTTTGTAGGTTGAAAATTCATTTTTGTTTGTCGAAAATTCCAGTATTCGGTTGAAAATTTATCTTTGTAGGTTGAAAATTCAATAATTTGGTCAAAAATTCTACTGTTTTGTTGAAAACTAGATTTTTTTGTTAAAAAGTTATCTTTTTGGTTGAAAATTGAACTGGTCCATTGAAAATTCGTCATTTTGTATTGAAAATTCATCTTTTTTGAATGAAGTTAATAAATTAAAAAATTTTAATTAGAAAATTCGACTTTCTCGTTGAAAATATTTTTTTTTTGTTAAAGGTTTAACTACTTTGCTAAAAATTAATTTTTTATTTGCAGATTCATCATTTCCCACTTATGGTTGAAAATGTATTTTTTTAGTAGATAATTGAACTATTTGGTTGAAAATTCATGTATTTTGTTGAAAATTCGTCTTTTCTGGTAGAAAATTAATTTTCTTGATTGAAAGTTGAACTAATTTGTTAAAAATTCATTTTTTGGTTGCAGATTTATTATATTCCATTT
>CAKNXH010067329.1:0-10421 GCA_932178445.1 Andricus quercusramuli | reverse complement strand
GGAAGTAAGGAAAGTAAGGCCACATAAGGGAGGAAATGTACGGAAGATCAGGAGAGGGGAGCAGGGCAAGTAGATGAAATTAGATAAAATGAGAGGAGGTGCTAGGAAAAATGATGGGAGAGGAAGTAGATGAAATATGGGAAATAAGGGGAAATGAGTGGAGTGGAAGTAGAGGAAGTGAAGGGAGAGGATGAAAAGGAAGGAAAGTAGGGGAGTGAAAGTAGAGGAAGTGAGATGAAATGAGTGGTGGGGAAGTGCGGAGAAGTAGGGGAAATGATCATAAATAAGGGTGAGGAGAGGAAGGGAAATGATGGCTGGGGAAGGGAAGTGGTGGAAGAGATTGTCTGATGGGGTAGCGAGGAGAGGGGACAGTAATAGAGGAAAGAGTTGGAAGGGAGGGGGGGAAGTGAAGCAAGGGGAGGGATAGTATGAAAGAGGGAAGTTTTAAGGACTTAATATTGTCTTAATAGGCTACGAAACCCTTTTTTGTAGGTGTGTGGCGCCTACTGTGACTAATTTTTAGATAATACTCACCCTGAACAAGAAGCAATTAAATTATTTTTATAAACTGAGACTCCATTGACTGCCCCACCGAGGTCATCTATTCTATGGATGAGTTTTACTTCATTCATACTTCCTTCTGCATGCTTCACTACTTCACGTTCTCCTGAAGAATTCTATAAATCCACAAAAAATATCGTAATAAAAACCAGAAGTTTCAAATATTTATTAATTAATTTTACACAATACCTCCACCCCTTTCTTCAAACATTTTCATATATTTTTCTAAAAATTTTCTATTACATCTTCTCAAATTATGTTACCAAATATATTAAGTAATGCCAATTTTTTAGTCGATAAAACTTTTTTTTGTATAAGTAAATATTATATAAACAAATGTCCTATATGCACTTATATTGCAAAAAATAAATCATTTTCTCTCTTAATTTCCCTTCAATGATGTTGCCAGTGATGCGATGTGATGACAATAAAATATTCTTGTGATCATTTGTTTATATAATCCTTTTCTTAAAAAGTTGTAGTTGTCGATTTTTAGTCACTGTTTCCAGATTATTTAACTATTAATAAAGATTACAAATTGTTTGCATCCTTAATTTTGGAAATCATAATTTCAAGAAAAAAACATTTTATTTAATGATAAGTTTTATTTCTGAAAAATATTATTGTCGAATTAAAAAATTTCAGTTGTAAATGATTTTCTAATATCGTAAAATAATTTTGTTAATAATACTTTGCTCTCATCCTCAAGTTTTAAAAATATCAGAATATGTCAAAGAAGAAACTGAAAGATTTTAAGAAACTTTTTTTTATTATGCAGGATTCAAACAAATTTCAGGAAAACTTAGAGTTGTCTTAAAAAATATTCGGAAGTTTTACAAGTCCTGGAAAGTTTCGAAAATTACAAATGAATTTTATTTTTAAAAAAAGAATTATATCAAAAAATATCTGGATGATTTTGGTGCAATTTTTACAATTATAAACAATTTTCTAATCATTTTAGGGGAAATTCTAATCATTGAAAAGAAGTTCAGAAGTTTGAAAGAAATTCCAAAAATAATAAAAAATTTTAAGAGATTACAAAAAATTTCAAACAAAATGTAGATTTTCTAAGAATTTAAAATAAAATTTTAAAACTTTTCGAGGATTTTAGAAGGTATCAAGATAATCAACAAAAAATTCTTAAGATTCATGGAAAAAATCGTAATGATTTTTATTTTCAAAAATTAATTTCAAGCGAATATTTGAAAAGATTTCCAAACATTTTAAAAGATTCCTAAAATGTTCCCAAAAGAATCGAAAAGATTTTAAAACAATTTTCTTTTTTTTTTTGCTGAATTTTAGAACAATCTTAGGAAAAATTCGAATAATTTTAAAAGATATTCAGGAAGGTTTAGAAGTTTTTAAACGTTTCAGAAAACTTTATAACTAAATATACATTTTTTTAGATTTAAGAAAAAAATACGAAGCTTTTTAAGAATTCTGAAAATCATTGATTATTATGAAAAATAAATGTTTTCAAGATTAGTAATATTTTCAGGCAATTTTTTCAATTCAGAAAGATTTTTCTAAAATTTATGAATAATTTTAGTTAGTCTAGAATATTTTTGAAAATTCATCACTTTTGGTAGAAATTTCAACTTTTTTTATTAAAAATGCAACTGTTTGGATAAAAATTAATATGTTTTGGTTAACGATTCGACTAATTTGTTGAAAATCCGTCTCCTTGGATAAATTCCACTCTTTTGTATTTAAAATTGAAATATTTTCTAGTAGTAATTTTAAATATTACAAAACTTGAACAACTTTGTTGAAAATTCGTCAATTTAGTTAAAAATTTATCTCTTTGTTGATAAATAAAACTTCTTTGTTGAAAATTAATCTGTTTTATTTAAGGATTCAACTCTTTCGTTGAAAATTCTTATTTTTTGGTCGTTTTTAGATAACTTCGACTGTTTTTTATTTAAAATCAAAATCTTTTTTGGTTGAAAATTCAACTGCTTGGTTGTAAATGAACATTATTGTCTAAATTTTGATTTGACATATCTGAAATCTTTAAAAATCTTCTTAAATTTCCTAAAAATCGTAAGAAAATTATATTTATGTAATCTTGAAAACAAATAAACTTAAAAAATAAATAGTTATTCGAAATTTGTATTTTATACTAAAAATTGTTTCTTCCCTTAAATCGAAGAACTACAAGGGTGCGATTGATGATTTCTAAAATTGAATGAAAAATTTTTCTAAACAAAAAAATCAAAAATCTGTCAAGAATTGACTTTTACAAGTTATCTTAGGCATTCGAATAAAACTTAATTTTTTTCTATGTAATTTTGCCTAATGGGAAATTCCGCACAGATTGTACACACAAAAAATATATATATTTTAGCTTACTTCACAATTTTCCGAATACTGGAAGGGACGTAAGCCATGTCGTATTTCGGAACTCAGCGTCATATTTCCAGTCAGGTCCCAAATGATGACAGACTTGTCATTAGAGCCTGTGAAATTTCACATCAAAGAAGATCAATTTTATACCCCTATGTGTCTGACTAAATACATTTCTCACTACTGCCAACATACAGTGAACTCTCACTTATTCCAAGGACCGAGAAACGTAAACATTCGGATATTCCAAGTCTGCAGGATCCCCCACCTCTACCGCGAGCCTTGGGGTGATCTTGTCAAGCTACTTTCATTGGCTCGCCCTGCCTTGTATCGATGTGCGTGCTGTAAGTATGTGTGCGTGCTTCCCGCTCTTCTGGCCTCTTCTTAAAGGTGTTCGCACAAGAAAATCCGTTGCAGCGCGCTGGAGACGTCTCACGACGTGCCGTCCGCGCACGAACTCATTGCGCCGACCAATCACGTGCAACCTGTCGTGCTGCTGCGGTCTGAGCGGTGACGTACACAAGCATGTCGCCACTCACACTAGTTCGCAACCCACTTGACTACGTGCTCCCACGGACCGTAGCAGCACGGCAGGTTGCACGCGATTGGTTGGCGTTATGTGTCGTGCGCGAACGGCACGTCCGTGAGACGTCTTTAGCGCAGTGCTACGGATTTTCTTGTGCGAACACCTTAATTGGTCAGCCACTGACGCGGGCGAGACCGTACAAGGACAGTGGTGGGAGGTGAAGGAGCGTCGCCACTTGGAATATTCGAGCGTGAGAGACTTGGAATAAGTTAGAGTTCACTGTATATATGAAAGTATAGACTCCACAGAGTGGCCTGGCTTTTTTTTTGCAAAAACCTTATTTTTCAGTAGAAAGAAATTTTTCAAATGAGAAATACAATTTACCCGTAGCTAGAAGAGTACCATCTCTCGAAAAAGCGCAACAAGCAACATATCGATTATGTCCTTTGAGCACTGAAACTATTTTACCGGTATCCTGAAGGAAAGTTCATTATTATTTGTTATAAATTAATTTGTAATTTCATTCAAAATATTTTTTATATTTTCATACCGTTTCCCAAACAATGGTCGTTTTGTCAAGGCTACTACTGGCAGTGTACATTCCGTTGGAACTTAATCGTACGCAAGTTAAGGCACTGCTGTGTTTTTCCATTATTCTACAAAGATTTATTGAAGCAACTGAGCCTCGAGGATTACATTTTTCTTGGGCGACCCTCACCTCCCATAATTTCACGCTGTGATCATTTCCACAAGTAACCAATTCATAAAGTTTTGCATAGGGGTTATTACCTGTGGAAGAGAAATTAATTTTTAAGAGTATTTTAGAAAATGATATACAAAGTTATAACTATTACAGTTATACTATTTTTAGAGACTTCACACACTTTCCCCTATTTTCCCCTTTTTCTCCTGCTTTAAAGAAACTTCCCTTTTTTCTCGATTTTTTTTTCACTCAAATGCGAACTAAATTGATATAATTCAATAAAAAGATTCAACTGTTTTTGTCTGAAGTTAATTTTTTTAATTTAAAAGTCTACTCTATTATATTTTTCGTTCGGAATTCACCTCTTTTGGTTAAAAATGTATAAAAGTAAGTAATTTTCTGTTAAATAACTTCTTCGTATGTCTGGTTATGAAACTGCGTCGCATGCATTATGCGATTACGCAGAAGTGCGTGCTCCCCACTTGAAGTGTTTTGCGAGGTGTTTTTTTGTAAAAAAGTGAGAGAGTATCTGTACCGATTATTTAAGAGAAAGCTCTCATAACCAAACTTTCTTCCTCGTTTCTGCTAAATATTTAGTTTCCCTTGTCTTCATGTTAGAAACAAAAATTTCAAAATATTTTTTACCACGCAGTAAAATCCAGCGGAAATGCTTCATACGCCCCTGACTGGTTACGTTTGGAGACTCTGGATTTATGGTCACCTTCAGTCCCAAAGCCGACACTAAATCCAGGTTTCATTGTATTTGGTTGAAGATTTGATTGCTTCATTGAAAAATCAATTCTTTTGTTGTATTATCAACTATTTTGTTAGTAGTTCACCATTTTGATCGAAAATTCAATTGTTTTTTTATTTGTCCTTTTTGATTAGGATTTTTGATTTGTTAGAAATGTCATCTTTTTAGCTAAAAAAATATCTTTCTTGGTTGAAAAAACTGCTTTGTTAAAAATTCAATTTTCTTCACTTTTTTATTGAAAATTTATAGGCTTGGGTTGAAAATTCAATTTTTTGTAGAACTTATTTTTTTGCTCAACCTTAATCTATTTTAGTTACAAATTCTTCTATTTAGTAGGAAATTCTGTTTTTTGGGTTGAAAATTCAACTTTTGGTTCGGAATGAACTTTTTTGTTGAAAATTTATATTTTCGTGTTTTGAAGACAATAATTATATTTTTTGTTAAAAAATCTTTTTTCGTCAAAATTCTTTTTGTATTTAGTTGAAAATTTTATTATTTTGTTAGAAAATCAAAAATTTTGTTAAAAGGTGATTCACTTTTGGTTGAATCTTTTGTAGAAAATTCTACTATTCGGTTGATAATTCAACTATTTTGGTAGAAAATTCACCAATTTGGTTGAAAATTCAACAATTTGTTTAGAAAATAATTCCTCTCGGTTAAAAAAGCACCTGTTTTCTTCAAAATTAACTTTTTTGATGAAATCTTTTGTTGAAAAATCTACTATTTTGTAAAAAATTCGTATTTTCGACTTGAAAATTTATCAATGACAACTATTTTAATTTTTTTATGGAAAATTCGTCCTTATGGATTGAACATTTAACTATTATCGTTGAGAAATCAACTATTTTGTAGAAAATTCATATTTTTGGTTTGAAAATTTCACAATGTGGTAGAAAATTCAACTATTTGGCTGATAATTAAACTTCCTGTTAAAAATTCAACTTTTTTAGTTAAAAATTTTAATTATTTGCTTGAAAATTTAATTATTTTGTTGAAAATCAGCAATTCTGTTAAAAGCTTATCTTTTCTTCAACGTATTTTTAACTTGAAAATTCAACAGTATGGTAGAAAATTCAACTTTTGCTGAAAATTAAATTTATTGTTGAAAATTCAATTCTTGTATAGAAAGCTCGTTTTTTGGGTTGCACATTCAACTATTTTGGTAAATATTTTTTATTATTTTATTCGAAAATCAGCAAATTTTTTGAAAGGTAATCTTTTTTGGTTGAAAACTCAACTATTATGGTAAAAAATTCAAATGCTTGGTTGGGAATGAAACAATTTTGTTAGAAAATCATTCTTCCTCATTTAAAATTTAACTGTTTTGATTGAAAATTTTAATTATTTGGTTGAAAATTTAATTATTTTGTTGAAAATCAGAAATTCTGTTAAAAGCTCATCTTTTCTTCTAAGAATTAAACTATTTGGTTGAAAATTCAACTATTTTGGTAGAAAATTCAACTATTTCGTTGAAAATCAATTTTTCATAAAGAAAATTCGTATTTTGAACTTGAAAATTTAACGCTGTGGTCGAAAATACAACTATTTTTCTGAAAATTAATTTATTATTGAAAATTCAATTCTTGTATAGAAAGTTCGTTTTTTGGGTTGCACATTCAACTATTTTGGTAAATATTTTTTATTATTTCATTCGAAAATCAGCACATTTTTTGAAAGGTAATCTTTTTTGGTTTAAAACTCAACTATTATGGTAAAAATTTCGAATGCTTGGTTTGGAATGAAACAATTTTGTTAGGAAATCATTCTTCCTCATTTAAAATTTAAAAGTTTCGCTGGAAATACGTCTTTCTGCGAATTCTTTGGTGAAAATTTCGTTTTTTGGTTTGAACACCCAATTATTTTTGTTGAAAAATCTTTTTTCAGGTTGAACATTCAACTATTTGGGTTATAAATTCAACAAGTTGGATTGAAAATGCAATTATTTGGTTGAAAATGAATTTTTTGTTGAAAATTTATATTTTTAGTTAAAACTCCCCTTTACTGTAGAAAACTTGTCTTTCTGGCTTGAAAATTCAATAATCTGCTAGAAAATTCATCTTTCTTGGCACAAAATTTAAAGGTTTCAGTTGAAAATAATTTTTTTTTAACTTCATATTTTTGGGTTGAAAATGAAATTATTTGGCAGAAAAATCGTTTTTTGTTTGAGAATTCACCTCTTTTGGTTGACAATTTAACTATTTGCTTGAAAATTCGTCTTTTTTGGTCAAGTTCAATTGTTTTTTATGAAACATAAAAATCTTTTCCGGTTGAAATATGAACAATTAGAGCGTTTAAAATGGAAAGAAACACGGTACCTATATTAAAGTTGAAATTTTTTTTTTCTATTTTCGTGAAAAAAGACCCTATTTTCACTTTTTTGAGAGCATTTTGGGCTGTGAATTCTCTTTTTCGATAAACTAGATTATATATTTTTATAAATTCTTACCAGACAATTGCTCACGGGAAGAGAAATCACAACAAACTACACCTAAGTCATGAGCATCATCTACAGTGGCGAAGAGAGTCAATTCCCGATCACTTGTTATGCAAGAATCGATTATTTCATTGGTGGAAAAAAATTTCATGACCCCAAAAGTACAAGAAGTGAGTAACCAGGAAGAATCTGGTGTAAAACTCACCCCCTGGATCGCACCCTCGTGCTTTTGAAAGCACCTATGGAAAAAAATCAAAGCAATAATAATAATTAATTAACTATTCATGAATCACATTTTTTAATCAATTATTGTAATTACCTTATTAGGGATCGACGAACCAGGTCCCAAACACAAGTTTGACCATTGTCACCCGCAGTAACTAATACTGAAGAATCTGGTGAAAATCTGCAAACTCTTACTGTTTCACCCCCTACTTGAACCATTGTGTGAATTTTTGATCCAGTCTGTATAAAAGTTTATTTTTGATTGAAAAATAAATTTTCAATGATATAATATATACATTTTGAATACGTATTTTACGCATGTTACTTCCCCTCCATTTTAGAAGGACTTTTAGAAGTTTGGAAGAAATTAAAAAATATTTAATAAATTTTCGGAAATCTTTTCAAATTTTAAATTGGTTTCAAATTTTTTTCAAAACTTCTAAATATCTTTAAAAAGGATTCAAAATTTTCCTGTAATTTTTTTTTTATTTCTGCAAAATTAAAAAAATTGCCTTTAAATGTTCCAGATCATTCTTCGCCAATTTTTTAAACCTCTGCAAATGATTTTAAATCTATTTAAATATACCCTTAAAATTATTATTTTTAATAATAAATCTTTTACAATTTTTCTAGCTATCTTAAGAACCTTTCAAACCTTTCAAAATTCTTCAAAAGTTTTCAAACTTTTGTTAAAGATCTTCCAAAATCTACATTTTGTCTGCAAATTTTTTAAATCTTTTGAAATTTAAGAATATTTTTGAAATTTTTTCAAAACTTTACTTATCATTTCAAATCTTCCAGGATCTATCACGATAATTTTGGAAATCTTTTGAAAAGTTTTGAAATCTTTCTGAATACAACATCCTCTTGAAATTAATTTTTCAACATAAATTTTATTTATAATTTTCCCAGGAATGTTAAGACATTTTTCATATTCTCTGGAAACTTTGCAAACATTTTCAAAAGCTTTCCAATTCTTATTCAAAATCTTCAAAAATCTACATGTGATTCAATCTGTTCGATTTTTTAATTATTTTTTAAATTTTTTCAACACTTTTTTTTGAAATTGATACAAATTTTTTGTACAATTTTTTTCTAAATTCTGAAAAATTAAAACAATTTCTGTAAAATCTTCCACATTCATTTTCGACAATGTAAATATTTTTGAATGTTTTTGAATCTATTTTAATAAAACTTAAAATTAATTTTTTGAGAATACAATTTTTTTTTACTTTCTCCAGCAATATTAAGAAAATCTTTGTCTTCTCTGGAGCCGTTCAAAAAATACATAACGCTTTCATCTAGCAATTTTGCTCCCCACTCCCTTAAAATTTTGTCGAAAA
Source organism: Andricus quercusramuli (assembly GCA_932178445.1). NCBI lineage: Eukaryota > Metazoa > Arthropoda > Insecta > Hymenoptera > Cynipidae > Andricus > Andricus quercusramuli. The sequence continues at coordinate 1,529 of CAKNXH010067329.1, read as the reverse complement.
TCTACATTTTGTTTAAAAATGTTTCAAACCTTTTGACATTTTAAAACATTTTTGAAATTTTTTCAAAACTTTACATATCATTTAAAATCTTCCAGGTACTTTTTCGATAATTTTGGAAATCTTTTGAAAAGTTTTGAAATGTTTTTGAATACAACATTCTCTTGAAATTAATTTTTCAAAGGCAATTTAATTTATAATTTTCCCAGGAATCTTAAGACATTTTTTGTATTCTCTTGAATATTGCAACATTTTTCAAAAGCTTCTAAATTTTTATTCAAAATCTTCAAAAATCTACGTGCATTTGAATCTGTTCAATTTTTAAATTATTTTTGAAAGTTTTTCAAAACATCTTTTTGAAAATGAATAGAATTATACGTACAATATTTTTAAACATTTGCGAAATTAAGAAAATTTCCTTCAAATCTTCCAGATTCTTCTTCGATAATTTTGGAAATGTTTTGAAAAGTTTTTAAATTTTTTGAATACATATTCTCTTAAAATAAATTTTTGCAAAATAAATTTTATTTGTCATTTTTCCAGGAATTTTGAGAATTTTTTTGTATTCTTTTTAAACTTTGTAACAGTTTTCAAAAGCTTCTGAATTTTTATTCAAAATCTTCAAAAATCTACATGTATTTGCATCTGTTAAATTTTCAAATTATATTTGAACATCTTTGAAAACTTCTCTTTGAAAATGAATAGAATTCTTCGTACAATATTTTTAAAAATCTGCAAAACTTGAAAAAGTTCCTTAAAACCTTCCAGATTCTTTTCCGACAATTTTGTTAATCCTTTCAAATGTTTTTCAATATATTTTTTGATAAACCTTCATAATTAATTTTTGAAAATAAAAATTTTTTTTTAATTTTTCTAGCAACTCTTCTACATATCATTTAAAGGAATTCAAATTTTTCCTAACATATTTTTTTAAATTCTACAGAATTAAAAAAATGGCTTTCAAGTTTTCCAGATCACAAAATCTATTTTTATATTAAAATATATTTTTAATCTATTTTTATATTAATCTATGATAATTTTGGAAATCTTTTAAAAGGGTTTCAAACCTTTTAAATAGATATTCTCTTAAAATGAGATTTTCGAAATAATTTTTTTTTATTTCCTAGGTATCCTAGGAATACTTTTTTATTGGCTTGAAACGTTTCAAGAATTTTCAAAATCTTCTACATTTTTGTTCAAAATCTTCAAAAATCAACACTTTTTTAAATATTTTGAAATTGGAAATTCTTTTTGAAATCTTTTCAAAACTTCCAATTTAAAATGATTCGAATTTTTTCTGAGAATTTTTTTAAATCATGAAAAATCAAAAAAGTTGCCTTAAAATCTTCCAGATTCTTTTTTGATAGTCGTAAAAATGTTTTTAAATATTTTTAAATATCCACCTAGAATTAATTTTTTTAAATAAAAAAATTATTTTTCATATTCCTAAAAACCTTGAGGCAATTGTCTAATTCTTTGAATTACAATTAATTCTTGAAGAAACCATTCAAAAATATTAAAAAGCTTCTTCT
>CAKNXH010067328.1:0-10438 GCA_932178445.1 Andricus quercusramuli | reverse complement strand
GGAAGTAAGGAAAGTAAGGCCACATAAGGGAGGAAATGTACGGAAGATCAGGAGAGGGGAGCAGGGCAAGTAGATGAAATTAGATAAAATGAGAGGAGGTGCTAGGAAAAATGATGGGAGAGGAAGTAGATGAAATATGGGAAATAAGGGGAAATGAGTGGAGTGGAAGTAGAGGAAGTGAAGGGAGAGGATGAAAAGGAAGGAAAGTAGGGGAGTGAAAGTAGAGGAAGTGAGATGAAATGAGTGGTGGGGAAGTGCGGAGAAGTAGGGGAAATGATCATAAATAAGGGTGAGGAGAGGAAGGGAAATGATGGCTGGGGAAGGGAAGTGGTGGAAGAGATTGTCTGATGGGGTAGCGAGGAGAGGGGACAGTAATAGAGGAAAGAGTTGGAAGGGAGGGGGGGAAGTGAAGCAAGGGGAGGGATAGTATGAAAGAGGGAAGTTTTAAGGACTTAATATTGTCTTAATAGGCTACGAAACCCTTTTTTGTAGGTGTGTGGCGCCTACTGTGACTAATTTTTGGATAATACTCACCCTGAACAAGAAGCAATTAAATTATTTTTATAAACTGAGACTCCATTGACTGCCCCACCGAGGTCATCTATTCTATGGATGAGTTTTACTTCATTCATACTTCCTTCTGCATGCTTCACTACTTCACGTTCTCCTGAAGAATTCTATAAATCCACAAAAAATATCGTAATAAAAACCAGAAGTTTCAAATATTTATTAATTAATTTTACACAATACCTCCACCCCTTTCTTCAAACATTTTCATATATTTTTCTAAAAATTTTCTATTACATCTTCTCAAATTATGTTACCAAATATATTAAGTAATGCCAATTTTTTAGTCGATAAAACTTTTTTTTGTATAAGTAAATATTATATAAACAAATGTCCTATATGCACTTATATTGCAAAAAATAAATCATTTTCTCTCTTAATTTCCCTTCAATGATGTTGCCAGTGATGCGATGTGATGACAATAAAATATTCTTGTGATCATTTGTTTATATAATCCTTTTCTTAAAAAGTTGTAGTTGTCGATTTTTAGTCACTGTTTCCAGATTATTTAACTATTAATAAAGATTACAAATTGTTTGCATCCTTAATTTTGGAAATCATAATTTCAAGAAAAAAACATTTTATTTAATGATAAGTTTTATTTCTGAAAAATATTATTGTCGAATTAAAAAATTTCAGTTGTAAATGATTTTCTAATATCGTAAAATAATTTTGTTAATAACACTTTGCTCTCATCCTCAAGTTTTAAAAATATCAGAATATGTCAAAGAAGAAACTGAAAGATTTTAAGAAACTTTTTTTTATTATGCAGGATTCAAACAAATTTCAGGAAAACTTAGAGTTGTCTTAAAAAATATTCGGAAGTTTTACAAGTCCTGGAAAGTTTCGAAAATTACAAATGAATTTTATTTAAAAAAAAAGAATTATATCAAAAAATATCTGGATGATTTTGGTGCAATTTTTACAATTATAAACAATTTTCTAATCATTTTAGGGAAAATTCTAATCATTGAAAAGAAGTTCAGAAGTTTGAAAGAAATTCCAAAAATAATAAAAAATTTTAAGAGATTACAAAAAATTTCAAACAAAATGTAGATTTTCTAAGAATTTAAAATAAAATTTTAAAACTTTTCGAGGATTTTAGAAGGTATCAAGATAATCAACAAAAAATTCTTAAGATTCATGGAAAAAATCGTAATGATTTTTATTTTCAAAAATTAATTTCAAGCGAATATTTGAAAAGATTTCCAAACATTTTAAAAGATTCCTAAAATGTTCCCAAAAGAATCGAAAAGATTTTAAAACAATTTTCTTTTTTTTTTTTGCTGAATTTTAGAACAATCTTAGGAAAAATTCGAATAATTTTAAAAGATATTCAGGAAGGTTTAGAAGTTTTTAAACGTTTCAGAAAACTTTATAACTAAATATACATTTTTTTAGATTTAAGAAAAAAATACGAAGCTTTTTAAGAATTCTGAAAATCATTGATTATTATGAAAAATAAATGTTTTCAAGATTAGTAATATTTTCAGGCAATTTTTTCAATTCAGAAAGATTTTTCTAAAATTTATGAATAATTTTAGTTAGTCTAGAATATTTTTGAAAATTCATCACTTTTGGTAGAAATTTCAACTTTTTTTATTAAAAATGCAACTGTTTGGATAAAAATTAATATGTTTTGGTTAACGATTCGACTAATTTGTTGAAAATCCGTCTCCTTGGATAAATTCCACTCTTTTGTATTTAAAATTGAAATATTTTCTAGTAGTAATTTTAAATATTACAAAACTTGAACAACTTTGTTGAAAATTCGTCAATTTAGTTAAAAATTTATCTCTTTGTTGATAAATAAAACTTCTTTGTTGAAAATTAATCTGTTTTAGTTAAGGATTCAACTCTTTCGTTGAAAATTCTTATTTTTTGGTTGAGGATTCAACTATTTTGTGGAAAATTCGTCGTTTTTAGATAACTTCGACTGTTTTTTATTTAAAATCAAAATCTTTTTTGGTTGAAAATTCAACTGCTTGGTTGTAAATGAACATTATTGTCTAAATTTTGATTTGACATATCTGAAATCTTTAAAAATCTTCTTAAATTTCCTAAAAATCGTAAGAAAATTATATTTATGTAATCTTGAAAACAAATAAACTTAAAAAATAAATAGTTATTCGAAATTTGTATTTTATACTAAAAATTGTTTCTTCCCTCAAATCAAAGAACTACAAGGGTGCGATTGATGATTTCTAAAATTGAATGAAAAATTTTTCTAAACAAAAAAATCAAAAATCTGTCAAGAATTGACTTTTACAAGTTATCTTAGGCATTCGAATAAAACTTAATTTTTTTCTATGTAATTTTGCCTAATGGGAAATTCCGCACAGATTTTACACACAAAAATTATATATATTTTAGCTTACTTCACAATTTTCCGAATACTGGAAGGGACGTAAGCCATGTCGTATTTCGGAACTCAGCGTCATATTTCCAGTCAGGTCCCAAATGATGACAGACTTGTCATTAGAGCCTGTGAAATTTCACATCAAAGAAGATCAATTTTATACCCCTATGTGTCTGACTAAATACATTTCTCACTACTGCCAACATACAGTGAACTCTCACTTATTCCAAGGACCGAGAAACGTAAACATTCGGATATTCCAAGTCTGCAGGATCCCCCACCTCTACCGCGAGCCTTGGGGTGATCTTGTCAAGCTACTTTCATTGGCTCGCCCTGCCTTGTATCGATGTGCGTGCTGTAAGTATGTGTGCGTGCTTCCCGCTCTTCTGGCCTCTTCTTAAAGGTGTTCGCACAAGAAAATCCGTTGCAGCGCGCTGGAGACGTCTCACGACGTGCCGTCCGCGCACGAACTCATTGCGCCGACCAATCACGTGCAACCTGTCGTGCTGCTGCGGTCTGAGCGGTGACGTACACAAGCATGTCGCCACTCACACTAGTTCGCAACCCACTTGACTACGTGCTCCCACGGACCGTAGCAGCACGGCAGGTTGCACGCGATTGGTTGGCGTTATGTGTCGTGCGCGAACGGCACGTCCGTGAGACGTCTTTAGCGCAGTGCTACGGATTTTCTTGGTCAGCCACTGACGCGGGCGAGACCGTACCAGGACAGTGGTGGCAGGTGAAGGAGCATCGCCACTTGGAATATTCGAGCGTGAGAGACTTGGAATAAGTGAGAGTTCACTGTATATATGAAAGTATAGACTCTACAGAGTGGCCTGGCTTTTTTTTTTGCAAAAACCTTATTTTTCAGTAGAAACACATTTTTCAAATGAGAAATACAATTTACCCGTAGCTAGAAGAGTACCATCTCTCGAAAAAGCGCAACAAGCAACATATCGATTATGTCCTTTGAGCACTGAAACTATTTTACCGGTATCCTGAAGGAAAGTTCATTATTATTTGTTATAAATTAATTTGTAATTTCATTCAAAATATTTTTTATATTTTCATACCGTTTCCCAAACAATGGTCGTTTTGTCAAGGCTACTACTGGCAGTGTACATTCCGTTGGAACTTAATCGTACGCAAGTTAAGGCACTGCTGTGTTTTTCCATTATTCTACAAAGATTTATTGAAGCAACTGAGCCTCGAGGATTACATTTTTCTTGGGCGACCCTCACCTCCCATAATTTCACGCTGTGATCATTTCCACAAGTAACCAATTCATAAAGTTTTGCATAGGGGTTATTACCTGTGGAAGAGAAATTAATTTTTAAGAGTATTTTAGAAAATGATATACAAAGTTATAACTATTACAGTTATACTATTTTTAGAGACTTCACACACTTTCCCCTATTTTCCCCCTTTTCTCCTGCTTTAAAGAAACTTCCCTTTTTTCTCGATTTTTTTTTCACTCAAATGCGAACTAAATTGATATAATTCAATAAAAAGATTCAACTGTTTTTGTCTGAAGTTAATTTTTTTAATTTAAAAGTCTACTCTATTATATTTTTCGTTCGGAATTCACCTCTTTTGGTTAAAAATTTATAAAAGTAAGTCATTTTCTGTTAAATAACTTCTTCGTATGTCTGGTTATGAAACTGCGTCGCATGCATTATGCGATTACGCAGAAGTGCGTGCTTCCCACTTGAAGTGTTTTGTGAGGTGTTTTTTTTGCAAAAAAGTGAGAGAGTATCTGTACCGATTATGCAAGAGAAAGCTCAAATAAGCAAACTTTCTTCCTCGTTTCCGTTAAATATTTAGTTTCCCTTGTCTTCATATTAAAAGAACAATTTTCAAAATATTTTTTACCACGCAGTAAAATCCAGCGGAAACGCTTCATGCGCCCCTGAGTGGTTACGTTGAGAGACTCTGGATATATGGTCAACTTCAGTCCCAAACCCGACACCAAATCCAGGTTTCACTGTATTTGGTTGAAGATTTGATTGTTTCATTGAAAAATCAATTTTTTTGTTGTATTATCAACTATTTTGTTAGTAGTTCACCATTTTGATCGAAAATTCAATTGTTTTTTTATTCGTCCTTTTTGATTAAGATTTTTAATTTGTTAGAAATGTCATCTTTTTAGCTAAAAAAATATCTTTCTTGGTTGAAAAAACTGCTTTGTTAAAAATTCAATTTTCTTCACTTTTTTATTGAAAATTTATAGGCTTGGGTTGAAAATTCAATTTTTTGTAGAACTTATTTTTTTGCTCAACCTTAATCTATTTTAGTTACAAATTCTTCTATTTAGTAGGAAATTCTGTTTTTTGGGTTGAAAATTCAACTTTTGGTTCGGAATGAACTTTTTTGTTGAAAATTTATATTTTCGTGTTTTGAAGACAATAATTATATTTTTTGTTAAAAAATCTTTTTTCGTCAAAATTCTTTTTGTATTTAGTTGAAAATTTTATTATTTTGTTAGAAAATCAAAAATTTTGTTAAAAGGTGATTCACTTTTGGTTGAATCTTTTGTAGAAAATTCTACTATTCGGTTGATAATTCAACTATTTTGGTAGAAAATTCACCAATTTGGTTGAAAATTCAACAATTTGGTTAGAAAATAATTCCTCTCGGTTAAAAAAGCACCTGTTTTCTTCAAAATTAACTTTTTTGATGAAATCTTTTGTTGAAAAATCTACTATTTTGTAAAAAATTCGTATTTTCGACTTGAAAATTTATCAATGACAACTATTTTAATTTTTTTATGGAAAATTCGTCCTTATGGATTGAACATTTAACTATTATCGTTGAGAAATCAACTATTTTGTAGAAAATTCATATTTTTGGTTTGAAAATTTCACAATGTGGTAGAAAATTCAACTATTTGGCTGATAATTAAACTTCCTGTTAAAAATTCAACTTTTTTAGTTAAAAATTTTAATTATTTGCTTGAAAATTTAATTATTTTGTTGAAAATCAGCAATTCTGTTAAAAGCTTATCTTTTCTTCAACGTATTTTTAACTTGAAAATTCAACAGTATGGTAGAAAATTCAACTTTTGCTGAAAATTAAATTTATTGTTGAAAATTCAATTCTTGTATAGAAAGCTCGTTTTTTGGGTTGCACATTCAACTATTTTGGTAAATATTTTTTATTATTTTATTCGAAAATCAGCAAATTTTTTGAAAGGTAATCTTTTTTGGTTGAAAACTCAACTATTATGGTAAAAAATTCAAATGCTTGGTTGGGAATGAAACAATTTTGTTAGAAAATCATTCTTCCTCATTTAAAATTTAACTGTTTTGATTGAAAATTTTAATTATTTGGTTGAAAATTTAATTATTTTGTTGAAAATCAGAAATTCTGTTAAAAGCTCATCTTTTCTTCTAAGAATTAAACTATTTGGTTGAAAATTCAACTATTTTGGTAGAAAATTCAACTATTTCGTTGAAAATCAATTTTTCATAAAGAAAATTCGTATTTTGAACTTGAAAATTTAACGCTGTGGTCGAAAATACAACTATTTTTCTGAAAATTAATTTATTATTGAAAATTCAATTCTTGTATAGAAAGTTCGTTTTTTGGGTTGCACATTCAACTATTTTGGTAAATATTTTTTATTATTTCATTCGAAAATCAGCACATTTTTTGAAAGGTAATCTTTTTTGGTTTAAAACTCAACTATTATGGTAAAAATTTCGAATGCTTGGTTTGGAATGAAACAATTTTGTTAGGAAATCATTCTTCCTCGTTTAAAATTTAAAAGTTTCGCTGGAAATACGTCTTTCTGCGAATTCTTTGGTGAAAATTTCGTTTTTTGGTTTGAACACCCAATTATTTTTGTTGAAAAATCTTTTTTCAGGTTGAACATTCAACTATTTGGGTTATAAATTCAACAAGTTGGATTGAAAATGCAATTATTTGGTTGAAAATGAATTTTTTGTTGAAAATTTATATTTTTAGTTAAAACTCCCCTTTACTGTAGAAAACTTGTCTTTCTGGCTTGAAAATGCAATAATCTGCTAGAAAATTCATTTTTCTTGGCACAAATTTTAAAGGTTTCAGTTGAAAATAATTTTTTTTTAACTTCATATTTTTGGGTTGAAAATGAAATTATTTGGCAGAAAAATCGTTTTTTGTTTGAGAATTCACCTCTTTTGGTTGACAATTTAACTATTTGCTTGAAAATTCGTCTTTTTTGGTCAAGTTCAATTGTTTTTTATGAAACATAAAAATCTTTTCCGGTTGAAATATGAACAATTAGAGCGTTTAAAATGGAAAGAAACACGGTACCTATATTAAAGTTGAAATTTTTTTTTTCTATTTTCGTGAAAAAAGACCCTATTTTCACTTTTTTGAGAGCATTTTGGGCTGTGAATTCTCTTTTTCGATAAACTAGATTATATATTTTTATAAATTCTTACCAGACAATTGCTCACGGGAAGAGAAATCACAACAAACTACACCTAAGTCATGAGCATCATCTACAGTGGCGAAGAGAGTCAATTCCCGATCACTTGTTATGCAAGAATCGATTATTTCATTGGTGGAAAAAAATTTCATGACCCCAAAAGTACAAGAAGTGAGTAGCCAGGAAGAATCTGGTGTAAAACTCACCCCCTGGATCGCACCCTCGTGCTTTTGAAAGCACCTATGGAAAAAAATCAAAGCAATAATAATAATTAATTAACGATTCATGAATCACATTTTTTAATCAATTATTGTAATTACCTTATTAGGGATCGACGAACCAGGTCCCAAACACAAATTTGACCATTGTCACCTGCAGTAACTAATACTGAAGAATCTGGTGAAAATCTGCAAACTCTTACTGTTTCACCCCCTACTTGAACCATTGTGTGAATTTTTGATCCAGTCTGTATAAAAGTTTATTTTTTATTGAAAAATAAATTTTCAATGATATAATATATACATTTTGAATACGTATTTTACGCATGTTACTTCCCCTCCATTTTAGAAGGACTTTTAGAAGTTTGGAAGAAATTAAAAAATATTTAATAAATTTTCGGAAATCTTTTCAAATTTTAAATTGGTTTCAAATTTTTTTCAAAACTTCTAAATATCTTTAAAAAGGATTCAAAATTTTCCTGTAATTTTTTTTTTATTTCTGCAAAATTAAAAAAATTGCCTTTAAATGTTCCAGATCATTCTTCGCCAATTTTTTAAACCTCTGCAAATGATTTTAAATCTATTTAAATATACCCTTAAAATTATTATTTTTAATAATAAATCTTTTACAATTTTTCTAGCTATCTTAAGAACCTTTCAAACCTTTCAAAATTCTTCAAAAGTTTTAAAACTTTTGTTAAAGATCTTCCAAAATCTACATTTTGTCTGCAAATTTTTTAAATCTTTTGAAATTTAAGAATATTTTTGAAATTTTTTCAAAACTTTACTTATCATTTCAAATCTTCCAGGATCTATCACGATAATTTTGGAAATCTTTTGAAAAGTTTTGAAATCTTTCTGAATACAACATCCTCTTGAAATTAATTTTTCAACATAAATTTTATTTATAATTTTCCCAGGAATGTTAAGACATTTTTCATATTCTCTGGAAACTTTGCAAACATTTTCAAAAGCTTTCCAATTCTTATTCAAAATCTTCAAAAATCTACATGTGATTCAATCTGTTCGATTTTTTAATTATTTTTTAAATTTTTTCAACACTTTTTTTTGAAATTGATACAAATTTTTTGTACAATTTTTTTCTAAATTCTGAAAAATTAAAACAATTTCTGTAAAATCTTCCACATTCATTTTCGACAATGTAAATATTTTTGAATGTTTTTGAATCTATTTTAATAAAACTTAAAATTAATTTTTTGAGAATACAATTTTTTTTTACTTTCTCCAGCAATATTAAGAAAATCTTTGTCTTCTCTGGAGCCGTTCAAAAAATACATAACGCTTTCATCTAGCAATTTTGCTCCCCACTCCCTTAAAATTTTGTCGAAAATCTACATTTTGTTTAAAAATGTTTCAAACCTTTTGACATTTTAAAACATTTTTGAAATTTTTTCAAAACTTTACATATCATTTAAAATCTTCCAGGTACTTTTTCGATAATTTTGGAAATCTTTTGAAAAGTTTTGAAATGTTTTTGAATACAACATTCTCTTGAAATTAATTTTTCAAAGGCAATTTAATTTATAATTTTCCCAGGAATCTTAAGACATTTTTTGTATTCTCTTGAATATTGCAACATTTTTCAAAAGCTTCTAAATTTTTATTCAAAATCTTCAAAAATCTACGTGCATTTGAATCTGTTCAATTTTTAAATTATTTTTGAAAGTTTTTCAAAACATCTTTTTGAAAATGAATAGAATTATACGTACAATATTTTTAAACATTTGCGAAATTAAGAAAATTTCCTTCAAATCTTCCAGATTCTTCTTCGATAATTTTGGAAATGTTTTGAAAAGTTTTTAAATTTTTTGAATACATATTCTCTTAAAATAAATTTTTGCAAAATAAATTTTATTTGTCATTTTTCCAGGAATTTTGAGAATTTTTTTGTATTCTTTTTAAACTTTGTAACAGTTTTCAAAAGCTTCTGAATTTTTATTCAAAATCTTCAAAAATCTACATGTATTTGCATCTGTTAAATTTTCAAATTATATTTGAACATCTTTGAAAACTTCTCTTTGAAAATGAATAGAATTCTTCGTACAATATTTTTAAAAATCTGCAAAACTTGAAAAAGTTCCTTAAAACCTTCCAGATTCTTTTCCGACAATTTTGTTAATCCTTTCAAATGTTTTTCAATATATTTTTTGATAAACCTTCATAATTAATTTTTGAAAATAAAAATTTTTTTTTAATTTTTCTAGCAACTCTTCTACATATCATTTAAAGGAATTCAAATTTTTCCTAACATATTTTTTTAAATTCTACAGAATTAAAAAAATGGCTTTCAAGTTTTCCAGATCACAAAATCTATTTTTATATTAAAATATATTTTTAATCTATTTTTATATTAATCTATGATAATTTTGGAAATCTTTTAAAAGGGTTTCAAACCTTTTAAATAGATATTCTCTTAAAATGAGATTTTCGAAATAATTTTTTTTTATTTCCTAGGTATCCTAGGAATACTTTTTTATTGGCTTGAAACGTTTCAAGAATTTTCAAAATCTTCTACATTTTTGTTCAAAATCTTCAAAAATCAACACTTTTTTAAATATTTTGAAATTGGAAATTCTTTTTGAAATCTTTTCAAAACTTCCAATTTAAAATGATTCGAATTTTTTCTGAAAATTTTTTTAAATCATGAAAAATCAAAAAACTTGCCTTAAAATCTTCCAGATTCTTTTTCGATAGTCTTAAAAATGTTTTTAAATATTTTTAAATATTCGCCAAAAATTAATTTTTCAAAATAAAAAAATTATTTTTAATATTCCTAAAAACCTTAAGGCAATTGTCTAATTCTTTGAATTATAATTAATTCTTGAAGAAACCATTCAAAAATATTAAAAAGCTTCTTCT
>CAKNXH010067313.1:0-23635 GCA_932178445.1 Andricus quercusramuli | reverse complement strand
ATCCAAGCGCGTCCGCGTTGAATTCCAGTCGGCGATCACTGCTAGTACCAGAAGGTGCCATACTACTACCGCTGTCGATCGCGAGAGCGGTGACCTCAACTTCATCTCGTGCTGTAACTTAAGTTTGGGCTTTTTCAGTCATATCTCGGGAACCTGTTACATTTTTTCAAGTTTTATCATCTTTAACTGAAGACCAGACTTCAAAGTCTGTGAGGTATAAATGTTATATGTTTACTACAACCTTCCTAGTTCATGCCACAAGTTGAAATCAAGGTTCAAAATTTGAGAAATTCTTGCATTTTTGAAAAACTTCTAACGTGATAAATTTTTGGCAAAAGGTCAAAAATATCTCTATTTGGGGTCATTTAACAAGAAATTTCATAAAATTTTCAACGGATATTAGAAAAAGTTTCTCGCTCTTTTTTAAACGAGTACTCAAAAGTGATTTTTAGTGTACTCGTGCTAGTCGTATCGACAATTACCTATGGTAGTGTACCTATCTACGAGGTGGATTCCATGTCTGACTCAAAAAAAGTAGAACCTTACATTATCGGTTTTTTTCCAAACTTCGGCTATTTATTTATTCAGTAGCGAAAGCATAGTTTGGCAAAGATTTGACTTCACATTTGTTCAAGGTATTTCACTTTTTGTATCTTTGACACTTTTTGTCTTACTAAATTACTAAAACACGAATTCAAGTAGTTTATTCAAGTCTTTACCGCTTAGCTTGGTTTCAATCTTATTACCTGAATTTTTTTAGGGCAAAAAACTTCGGAGAATCCAAATTTTAAGGTTCCAAATTGATTCCCAAAGTTCCTTCATTGTTATTGTTCGTGTTTTTGCACACCAAATTTTGATTTAAAAAAAGAGTCGTTTCAGAAAGAATGCCTACCCTAATTTTCTTCATACATCTTTATTTTCTACTTTAAAATGTCCGTTTAACAAGAAGAAAATTGTAATCTTTCTATTGCAAAATATGATTGGTAATATATATATATATTTAATAATTGATTTGGTAGGTTTTCGGTATTATTAAAATGAAAATACTAAAATTAATTGAATCGTTTGTGCCCATGAGAAAAAAAATTGTCGCTTGGCATCTGAATTTTCGAAAAAGAAAATATTCAAAATTATAAAATTATCGACAATTTAAAATTTCTGAATAGGAAAATTCCCGAATAATAAAATTCTCCATAATATATAATTCAGGAAATAAAATTGCCGGTATTATAAAATATTCGACACTATAAAATTATCGACTTAGTCAAATGTCGGAGTGATGAAATTTTTCAATTCAATAAATTGAAAAACTGTTTTAATAATAAATAATTAAATAATGAATCAAATAAAACACATGCTTATCAACTAAAAGTATTTTATTTGCTACATTCTTATTTATTTTATCATTTTAAAATGATTCAAAAATTCTCTTTTTCGGGAATTTTTTATCCCGAAAATTTTCTTTTTTGGATTCAAAAGTTTAAACAGGTTTCCTAAATTTGTTAAAAACTTATGGCATATTTTTTGCTAGTGAATACTAAAATACATAAGAGCAAGAAAAAAATGTTGGTTGAATTACAATTTTTTTGAAATGTGCAAAAAGCATGGTTTTTTTATCGAATTACATGCACACTTTTTTGGAAAAAGTTGTATATGTTGAAACTAAATTTTTTTCATCTTAAATCGAAGAACTATGCAAATATATACGGAAACCAATTTTTCATTGATTTTGAAATTGTGATTTTTTGCGATTTTTCAATGCGTCATACAATACGAAAAAAAATTTTCCATGCAAGAAAAATGATAGCATGTTTCTATGATTCAAGCTGACGAAATTCTAAGTTCAACATATTCAACTTTTTTTAATTAAGTGTGCATTTAACTCATTCAGTAAAAAAAACATGTTTTTTGCACATTAAAAATATTTCTAATTGAAAATAAGCAGTTTTTATTTCTTATTTTTTATTACTGTTGACTAGCAAAAAATGTACGAAGAAGAATTACAAGGTTTATCTTAAAATAATCAGAGCGAAATTAGGTACTAAATTATAAAATAACGGTGTTTGCTTATTTTTACTCAGTATGATTGTTTAATAAATAACCTGGTAGTATGAAAATCATTTTTGTCAATATAGTAGAGAATAAAATAATGATACTAAAAATCTATAAAATCAATAATCAAATCAATATTCTGTTTTGCAATAGAAAGATTTCGGAACCTTATTTTCTTACTCAAAAAAGAAAAATTTATTAAATTGTAAAAAATAGTCATTTTGAACAAAAATTTAAAAGAAATGTGTATTTTTTTACATAGTATTCTTTTGGAAGGAATTTACGAAAAGCACATAGGGTTTATCATTTTTGCTCTAAGCAGACATTTTGAAGAAAGGGTAACCTCCTACAGCGGGTAATGCTACCTGTACTGGATAATCATTATTTCCAAATGTTAATGTATGTAAAATAATAAATTTAATCCAATTAAAAGTTAAGAGACTATACTTGCTGATAAATTTAAATTAATTATATATCTTTTATTTGTACACTATACTTGCCAATAACTTTAAATTAAAGTTAATTATTTTTCTTTTATTTGTGCTCGTAATCAATGATTATCCAATGCAGGGAATTTTCCCATATAAAAAAAAGGATGTATAAAGAAAATCAAGGTAGACCTATTTTGGGAATCGAGTTTTCATAAAAATCAATTTTTTTATTTAAAAAAATCAGAATTAACCATGAAGCTGTTAAATGAATTTGAGCCTCGAAATTTTGATTCTCCCGAGTTTTTCACACAAAAATAAAAAGTTTCAATTAATTAAATTGAATCTAAGCTAGCTGGTACAGCCTTCAGTGAACTAGTGCGATTCGTGTTTCAGAGACTCAAAAAGTATCAAAAATAGAAAATGTGCTATAAATTTAAAAAAAATGAAGTAAAATCTCTGGCATTCTATATTTTTTCTACTAAAGAAAGAAGTAGCCAAAATTAAAAAAGTCGTTGATGTAAAGGTCTGGTTTGTGCGAGTCCCGCGTGGAATCAACCTAGTATCTTTGACGGTCGTCTACGTATCTACATGTTCATTGGAAATGGAAAATTCTCCGTCAAATTATCTCTGCAGAATGTTCTTAGCCAAATTTTCTTCAATACACACTGGAACTTGGATTTAATTAGCCCAGATTTACTTTGCTCCGAGAACTGATGGCTCAGTCAAGCGTTTGGACGGTCCGGATTTAGTTTCGAGACTTTTGCAATCCATGCCCAAAACCGGTGGTATTAAATCTAAGTTTCAGTGTATATCATATAGTGTGCCCGTTTCAATAAAAATACTGTTTAAAGCTCAGTGTAATGATTTGTAATACACGTATCTTTAACGAGTGTTTATTCTATGAAAATTTTCAATTTGCAAAAAATGTGTGCTCTCCAAAAATTAATATTTTATTCAAACATCGACGCTAATGCGTTCTTCATTTAGTGACTGCTCTGTATTTATAGTGTGTTGCTGTGCCTGAAAAACTACGCGTGCTGCTAATGGATTGTAATAAACAATGTAAACCTAGATGCTGCATTAGATAATACAGCCTTTAGCTATATACTGTTATCCTACTCAAGAATCACTTTTTTTCTCAAATCACTTTTTAGTCACTTTTTCAAGATAAAGTCACTATAGTCACTTTTTCCAATGACAACTACACTTTAGTCACTTTTCATTCAATAAAGTAACCCACGGGTGGTTTTAACCACTATTGAATTCAGGTGTATACATGTTCCAGAATTTTCTTGAATACTTTTAAAATATTTTAGGGTATTTTTAAATATTCCAAGACATTTTCAGTACATTTGAATAATTTGAAGGAATTTAAAAATTATTTCAAAGATTTCAGGGTAATCCAAAGGATTTTATAGATTTTAAGGTCTTTTCAATAATTCTAAAGAATTTTCAAGAACGTTAAAAAATTTGAAGGGATTTCAAAAGATTTTAAAGGTTTGAAAGATTTTAGGGTATTTTTTATTAAGTTTTCAAGCCATTTTTAATAGATTTGAATAATATAAAGGGTTTCAGAAGGATTTTGTAGATTTTAGGGTATGTCAAAAGAATTGATAGATTTTAGGGTATTTTCGATGGTTCTAAAGAAGTTTCAAGAGCGTTCAAAAATTGAAAGGGATTTAAAAATATTTCAAAGGATTTGAAAGATTTTAGGGTATTTTTAAAGACTCCAAAATTTGTAAAATAGATTTGAATAATTTGAAGGGAATCCAAAGGATTTTGAAGATTTTAAGGTACTTCAAAGAATTTGATAGATTTTAGAGTTTTTTTTTTTTAAATTCGAAGGAATTTTTCAGATTTTCAAATCAGTTCACTTTTTCAAGTAAATTAGGCTGTGGCAAATCTCAGAATAATAAATTAAACATTTATAAATTTGAATTGGAAATCGTTTTATTTAATTTGTAAAATATTTCGTATTAAAAATGTTACAAGTTTAGAAGTTTGGCCTCCAAATATTAGTGGGCAGGAAAAATGAAAAATTAATCAGGAAAAAGTCAGGGACTTTTAAAAGCAAAGTTTTTCGGCCATCCGCAATAATTATATTTTCCAGAATGATTAAAATATGGAAAATCTTTAAAAGTGTAGATTCCGAATCTTCACTTTTTATTCGATTTTTTTATTTAAGATCATGTATCATATGCAGATACTTACACTACTTTCACATTATATTTTTACAACATTTTTTAAAACAAAAATGTGTAATTATAGTGGTCTTTATTTCCCAAATTTTCATTCCGATTTCTCGCGTCGTGTGTACATGAATTTATAGAAAATAAATATCGGTAATGTAAGATTTTGCACCTGATACATAGCCTAAGGATGCTGCATCTAGGTATGACGATTTCTAATTCAAATATGTTCATATTGAATGTCATGTTTAATTTTATTGCCTACATATTTGAAGAAATATTAATTTTTCAAGAGTTTTTTTTTATGAGAGTCCAGATTTGTAATAAGCGCATCAAAATTTAGGCACTCTATCCCTCCAGGTTGAGTTTCTCAACTACTTCCATTCGTCTTTCCCATGTTTTAATGCCACATCTCTCCAAGTTTCATGTTTACCCTATTTGAATTTCTAACGTCGTAAACTACGTAGGAAACTGCGTAGGAAACTACGTCGGAAAATACGTAGGATACTACGTCCGAAACAATTTAGCATCTCACGATCAATTAAAACATTTGGTGTAAATAGTTTGTTTATTATTAAAAAAAGTTCCAGAAATATTACAAATAATGTTCTTAGGCACCTGTAAATATGAAAATGTAATTCATAAACATGCATAATCTTTTAGTTTTTTGCATAACGGTACGTCTGTTTATAAACAGGGAACAGATTAGAGACACTACGAAGTTAGCTTGCAAGCGCAGCTCGGCTCTCGCATGCGGAAAACCGTTGGCCATGCAGAGTGGGGGACGCGCATCAGAGTGCGTGCTCAGCGTGTGCGCGCACGCTTGCGGCTGGTCTAACCGGGATTCTGCACGTGTGAGAGCCGAGCTGCGTTTGCAAGCTAACTTCTTAGAGACTCTCATCCGCCCATTGTTCATGAATTTGATGATTATTTTTACAGGTTTTCAGGAACTTTTATTGTCTAATTTAATTCCCTTTTTTTTTAATAAAAGCCAACTATTTACGTCTGAAACAATTTCTGACGAAGAGTCCCACGTAGTTTACAACGTACTTTACATAACTGTATACATTTCCGGTAGTTGATTTGCCGTATTGTTTGCGAGATTTTAATTATGTACAAGTTTATCTACGGCATGCGGCCTAGTGTGTTGATTATGCGATGTTAGAATGTTTGTTTTAATTAGTTATAAACTAGATTATGATGTTTGTATTTGCACTTTCGTAATCTCAAATCGCGAATAAGCTACGAAGAATTATACATCAAATAGACTTGAGTTTCTCTCAAACTAAAATATTAAATAATTGTTTTTAACTTAAATAGTTCAACCTAATTGTTGATAAAAACTTAAAATCAATAAATTCAAGTTTATTAAATGTATCATTTTTCGAAAAATCTCTACAGAAGAAAAAATGAAACAAAAATCTGATTTTGAAGGTTTGGCACTAGAAGAATAGATGTTAGATATTTTAGCAAATCCTCTAAAATCCTATATTTCCTTCTCGCCAAGATTTAATATTCCTGCTCTCACAACATTTTGAATTTGATTTCAATTTTAGCGGATTCTAAATGTTCGTTTTCCAAACACATCACATGACAAATCTTCACGTCTAGAATGTTATTTTTAAAATGTGTACATTATCATATTGCACATCTCAATTGAGAAAGGTTTTGCTAATCGCATTTTTGATATTTTTTCTTTTGCGATGCACAACAGTCAAATTTTTCTCAATTTACTACTGAAGGGCGATCATGTAACTTTTCCACATTCATTTCCACTCTCACTTTTTCGAAATTCACGTTAGTTATATTTTTTATAATTATTGTAAAAATTAAAATGTTTAAAAAAAGACAGGCGATGTCAATTTCGAGAAAGTGAAAATGGAAAATAAAGTGGAAAAATTACGAAATCGTCCCCCCTGTATGTAAAATTCTAATTCCCATCACATATAATGGGAAGTCTACAAAGAAACGATAAAAACTATGAAACGTAACTTTCCCTTTATCAAGCCGAGAATCTGACTGCACAATGTCGACGAATTCTATTTGCAAACCTGAGCAAAAAAAATGTCGAGTCAAAGGTAAATACACAAATTTGAAAGAGCGAGTACGAAGTGCAGTCGACTGAGTTGATAAATCACAATGTTTTCAGTTAACAATTATTCAATTAAGAGAATTGAAAAAATATTGGAAGGATTGTTACACTTTTTTTTTCTTCCACTGCTGACATTTAACAATTTTAGCTCAGATTTAGCGAAGGGAGCGTCCATTGCCTGATTCCGAACCCTGCAAGTCACAATTTTCGAAATTTCCAGATACAATGTATTATAGAAAATTCCGTAATTGTAACTGAACTAAATTTATTTCGATTGATCATAATTTTACGAAACCTATGGCA
Source organism: Andricus quercusramuli (assembly GCA_932178445.1). Taxonomy (NCBI): domain Eukaryota; kingdom Metazoa; phylum Arthropoda; class Insecta; order Hymenoptera; family Cynipidae; genus Andricus; species Andricus quercusramuli. The sequence goes on along the minus strand of CAKNXH010067313.1, from coordinate 16,568 downwards.
ACATGAAACTTCCGACTTATTAACGCAAGTATCATATTGTTGGAATTTCCAAAAGTTAATAGATTTTGAATGTAATATTTTCAAATTACTAATTGCTAATTTAAAATATCTTATGTTTCGTATTTTATGCCTCATTAAGTACAAACAACCCCCGCTACAGACCTCGCTGGCAAGGGTCTGGATGTCCCTCAACTGCGTGAGGGACCTCTGAGGCCCTAGATCAAAATTGCAAAAATCATCCTTACAAATAACGGACGTTCCCAAACATAAATTTACCTTGTACAAATATTTTTTCTGCTTATGTCAGTTCGTGTTTATAATTATATGATTTTTGTAAATATTTTCCTGATACCTGTTTCTTGTCACAGATATTCGTTCGGGCGCAATTTGACTACGACCCATTGGAGGATGAATTGATACCATGTGCTCAGGCTGGAATTGCTTTTAAAACCGGCGATATTTTACAAATCATAAGTAAGGACGATCACCATTGGTGGCAGGCACGAAAAGACAACGCGGCTGGATCCGCGGGTTTAATACCATCCCCAGAACTGCAGGAATGGCGAATCGCCTGTCTGGCAATGGAAAAAAATAAACAGGAACAAGGTTAGTCTCCCATTGTTAAATAAACTCTTTTGCATTGAACGATTACTAACGAGTTTCACAGCACACAGCACAAAATTATTCGCCACTTCACAGCATTTCATTTGCGATACTAACGAGAGAGTTTCACGAGGAACTTTATTACTCTTTAATTAGAAATGGAGAGACAATTCCTCAATTTATTTGAGGGAATAAAATGGTATATATTTAGAAAGAAAAGTGAAAAGTGATTGACTCAAAAAAAAAGTTTTGAAGGATATAAAAATGGTAGACTAATCAAATCCCGAATATGGAAGAAGTTGCCTTTTTTAATTGGGATAAACCTGTCGTGAGTCAGTTTAATGAGTCTAATGAGCCTACTGATGACTCAGTCTTATAAATAAATCAAAATTGACAATTTTTGAAATTTTTTTTGCTACAACTGCAAAAATTATGATGAATTAAACTGAAAAATCGACTCATTATTATTAAAAATTTACAAAAGAATTTTTAGTTTGTTTTTTCAGTCGCTTAAAAACCTCTTAAATTGGTAAGATGTAACAGTAAAGAAATTTGATTGCAGAAACTATTGTTAAAATCATTATTTTTCGTAAGATTTAAACTTTTTCCATAAGAAAAAATACCTTTATGTATAAATATACCGATAATAATAATAATACCGATTAAATTATTCTAATTCTTAAAATCATAGAACACTTTTTTAAGACCTGATTTTTGGCACGACTACTGTTGACGCAATTTTGAATTTTAGTTTAGGTTCATAATTTTGTTTATGAAAGCTCATCACCTGAGTATTAATTCACTAAAGCAGTAATATGCGTTTCCCCCATTTTCGAGAAAATCAACTTTTAAATATTCGCCAGGGGCCATAATTATTATACAGTTTATATCATTATATTATTATTATACTATTTTCGTTGCCTGCACTTTTTTTATTTTTCCGAAAGCCTATAAATATAATTTCCTTCAATAATCTTCCAAAATTATGCAAATAGTAATTTTTTTATTGCTCTTTTCATGGCAAACCGGACTTTTTTTAACATTATCTTGTTTTTTTGAAAAAAATACAATTTTTCGTCAAAAATCCTTGCTCATTCAATTAGTAAACATTATTAAAAAATTAATAACATTTTTAGGAAATAAATTTGGTTGCTAAAAGCATCATAAAGTTAAAAAAAGTCATTTTTTGCGTGAAAAATTGCATTAAAGAATCATAATTTACATATTTCTTAAATATAATTGACGAAAATTATATTTGTGAACATTTCAATGGATACGAAATAAAAAATAAATAAATAAAAAAAGGTGTGTGAAGCGAGAACCGAACACGCAAACTTCCTGGCATGAAGCCGAAGCGCTACTGCCTGAGCGTACAGGCCCTTCGGAAGTTTTTCCCAAAACTATAAGACTATGGCCTGTGGCGTATATTTCAAAGTCGATTTTCTCGAAAACTGTGAAAAACGTATATTACTGATTTGGCAAATTAATACTCAGGTAATAAACTTCCATTAAATAAAATTTGAAGCTTATAAAGTATTCAAAAATTAAGATGAGATGCTTCCTTTTTTGCTAATAATATAATGAAACTATTTCAAATTTGAAAAAATGTATATGTAGTAAACACTTCGAAATTTGAAAGTCTACATAAAAAAGTCACCATAATTTTTGAACTTGAAGAAAGAAAATTTCAATTATTAAAAATGTGAAGCTCGTGGTGACAAAAAATAAAAAGCTGTAGACTCATCCTGATTATAAAAATAAATTTTTTTCATATTCGAGACTTAATTAGTCAAAATTGATAGTTTTGGTCCACCCTAATTTAATGAGAGTTTAGGGAATTTCAAAGAACTTCTCAAGAGCTTTACGTAGTAAATGAAATGGAATGGAATTCTAAGAGGCTTTCAGGAATTTCTACTGAATGTATGGGGTTTCAGAGGGTTTCAAAGATTTAAATACTTTTCAGGGAATTTGAAAACATATTGAAGATTCCAAAATTTTCAATGGGATTTCACTAGATTTAAGGGTTTTTAAAAACGTCAAAGGATTTGAAAGTATATAGGGTATTTTAAAAGATTTCAAGAAATATCGTCATAATCATATATAATTATAGAAAAATTTAAGGGATTACAAATTTTAAAGAAATTTCAAATAATTTCGTAAGGTTCTAAAAGACTTAAAAGATTGCAAGGCTTTTTAGAATATATGAGGGATTTCCAAAGTATCAAAAGAAATTGAAAGATTGGATAATTTTATAAGGAACGTTTAGAGGATTTCAAAGACTCCAAAACTTTAAGGGTGTTTTTAAAGATTTCAAGGGATTAAACAGATATCAAAAATTTAAGGGAATGCAAAGGGCTTAATCAGATATTGTGGGTTTCACGACATTTCAGAGTATTCCAAAAATTTCATAAATTTTAAATGAATTTTCAAAGATATTAGAGATTTCAAGATGTTTTTTAGGGATTTTTTTTACTTTATTTTTGTGTGATTACTAGGGATTTCACAAGATTTAAGAAATTTTATAAATTTCAAGGGGTGTCAAAGAATTTATAGGGATTTTAACATTTTCAAATTAATTAAAGTACCGAATCTTTTGTTCACTTTTCGTTACGTTTTGACAGATTGGAACAAAATTAAAAACGAAACTGTTATGACTTGATATTTTACCTGTCTGCCTTTTAATATTTACATCAGGTGCACAAGGATTCGAATGAACTATTTTTTTCAAAATACGCGTGATTAAAAAATTTCGTTACAATTTCGGTATTTTGAATAACGTAACCTAAGCTGAGTGAATACAGTTACGTTTTGGCAGTATGGAAACAGAACCAAAGTCACGAAAGTATTTTGTTTCGTTTCGGTCGGATCCCTGGCTTAAAGGTTTCAAGCGATTTGAAAATATTGCCAAGTTTTATAGAAATTTCACAGATTACAAAAATAATAGTCAATCGCTCGATGTAATATTTAAGAAATTGCATGACACTATTATTGGACTATTTTTCAAAATTCATGATGCTATTGACACTAATCTGAATTTCTTAAATGTGTCTGAGGCCTGATAAAACTTCCGAATCATTTTAAAAGATATCCTAATATTATCAGAAAAACGAAATATTAGTAGGAAAAGGTAACAAATGTTATGTTTACTCTACTTTTTGCGATGAAAAAGAATTGTTTTGAACATTTTGTTTTTAGTACATCTATTTCTAAATTGCAGCTTGCGCACAATCAACAATTTATCTTTTAAATAATAATTTCTTATATATTTTCGAATGCTCTTTTTTATTTTATGCGAAAAAGTTTCGAAAGATTTGGTCAATATTTCAGAAGTCATCAAAGTACACAATTAATTCTTTTTTATTAAAAAATTAGGTATTCAAGGGAAAGAGGTTATTGTTCTTAGCCTACAGAAATTGTTCTGTTAGTATGTTATGAAAATTGAGTATTTTGAAAATAGATTATACATATAAGCCTGGACAATTCTAAGATCTTTCAATTTTGAAACTTCCATATTTGACAGCCTTTAAATTAAAAACAAGACTCAATATGTTTATAGTATTCATAGGTTCCCTACTTAAAAGCTTTAAAATTTCAATTACAAAATTTTCCCCTATGAAAACTATTAAATTAAAACGCCAAATATTTCTTATTTCCAGAATTTGAGGCTATTTGTATGCTAATGTTTTCAAAAGTTAACGCATTCAAATTTCGTAAACCCAATGCTTACAAATTTCACAGCTTGCAAATTTAAATGTTGAAAAGTATGTTTTTAAATATGGAAAGCTTATTATTCTGGAAAATTCCGACAATAACAATGTGTCAATTCTTATTCTTTTAATTGGTTTCAAATTTAAAGAAATTCAAATTTTCACAATTTACATTTTAGCATAATTCATAACTATCAACTGTCAAAAAAATGCCAGCAGATCGCTCTTGCATTCTCACATAAAAATAATATTTTCTTTGAATGATAACAATTTGTAAAGTTTTGATCAAACCATAAGCGTTTGGAATGAAATCGTTATGTTAGTTTTGCCAAAAATCAAATCCCTGACAAAAAAATTTTTCTATGTTTTTAAGAATGAAAATAGTACTATGCTCATGTCATTTCAAATAAAAAAACATTATTTCTGTGAAAAATTTTAAAACATACAACAAAATTTATTTTAAGAATGTTTTTGAAATGGAATTTTATTCTGTGTCTTTTTACCAATTGAAAAAAAATAGTTGCATATAAAAAAGTGGCGGCTTCTTTCGGGGATAGCATTCTCTATAATATTTTAATCCTTCAATTTTTTAATAAAAACATTTTTTTAATAAATGACCATAATTTAAGAATTTATTAAAAATCAACCATGTTAAAACAATTGGTAAGAAGTCAGTAAGAAATACTGTTCTTACAAAAAATATTTTTAAAATAATTATTTTTCGGAAGTTTTGAACTTTTTTCATTCAAAATAATATTTATTTGATAATACATGAATGATAATATTATTTCAGTTCTTAAAATCATAGAAAACTTTTTTTTTAAGTCTTAATTTTTGGCACAACTACTACCTTAAGAGCCCTATTCTTCGGTACTGAACTAACAAGGGAAGACGGCCAATTGTGAATTTTAGTTTTGGTTCACAATTTTGTATTATGAAATCTCTTTTTACCGTTTCCAAGAAAATGTATTTTGAAATGTTCGTTACAGGCCGTATGCGCTTTGGCAAAAAACACTTCCGAATAGCCGGTAGCTCAGGCAGTAGCGCTGCGACTTCAGACAATTTTTCGTCAAAAAAACCTCGTATATTCAATTGTGAAACATTATGAAATAATTAATAATATTTATAAAAAATTAATAATTTGCGAAAAACTTGATAAAGTTAAGAAAGTTAGTGTTTCCGTGAAAAAAGACATTAAAAAAATTATTTTATTCATAATTTTTGAAGAAAATTGGAAGAAATTATATTTATCGACATTTTGATGAATGCAAAATAAAAAGTATGAAATAAATAAAGGCCAGGCCGCAAGAAACGAGCACGCAATTTTCTAGGTTTGAAGCCGAGGCGCTAGTGACTGAGCTACCAGCCGTTCGGAAGTGTTTTTCGCCAAACTGTATAATAACGGCGAAAAACGCATATTACTCCTTCGGCAAGTTCAATTAAAAATAATGAACCGAAACTAAATTTCAAGATTGTTAGTCTTCTTTTAACTTAATTTCCATTCTTATAATGCAGAAAATCCCCTACCACCTCATCAGCGATTAAATTTTCGTCACCCCGATTCGACAAAAATTATTTAAATAAGTTGTATGTACATAAAACTGAAACAATGGAGACATTTAGTATTTTCTCTATCAATTTTTGTTTTATTTTTCGTGAAAGAATGTCTGTTGCACATAAAATTCGCATGCGGTGTGAAGTGTTTTTTATATTTTCTGTGAATGTTAACGAGGTAAATATTCGCTCACGATTGTCTAATCTAATAAATGCCAAATGGCATTTTTAGGAAGATCGAATATTATTCGTTTCCGAGCACGTTATCGCATTATCCAATGGAATCGCCATCCTGTCATTCGTTTATTGGGGTAGAATTTCACTCTGAATATTCTCGTCAATGCTAGAATTTGTGTTTTATCAGGTTTGAGTATCGATTGTATAATTTGTACATACAACTGTGTTTTATGTCGATTTTTTTCGGTGGAGCATGAAGTATCACTATAAAAACCGTATATGGCATGGAAAATGAGATCCCAAGGGCAAATTAAACTCTAACATTTGATTACCGTGTGTAAATACCACACCTATCTTTTTCAATTCAAACTTATACGTGGGAATATTTGCATATTTCACTTCTGTTAAAATTGTAAAGTATTGCAAATATGTTGTGTTATTGAAAAAACTTCTAGTTTCATGGTAAGGTTTTTGTTAAACGAATTTACAATGTTCGAGAGCTGGAGGCTATGTATCAACTAATGGTTTAAGTTTGCTTTAGGTTATTTGAGGTTTTGATGCACTATCTAAATTGAAGTTTCTGCCTCTACTTTGCTCTACTTTATTATAGACTAACCTCTAGAAACACGATATTGGGAATGTCTGGAACGATCGACTTCTTTTATTAAAAAATACTTCTACATTCTTTTTAAAAGTAATTTTTAGAGTTTTTTTTTCAGTTTTTAGGGTTTCGTAGCCCCGGGCAGGAAGCGAAAGCCTTATGGTTTTTAGCTGGGTTGTCGTCCAATCTTCCGTCGTACATTTTTCGAAGTATGGGAAGTAAGAGGAAGTAAATGGTGAGGAAGTATGGAACGTTAGAGAGAACGAGTTGAGGGAAGTAGGGTGAATGAGGGGCGGGAAAGCAGAGCAAATAAGGAGAAATGAGTGGAGGGTTAGGAAGGGAAATGAGTGGTGGGGTAGTAGAGGATGGAAGGAAAATAATGGATGGAAACGTATGGAAAGTGAGCGGAAAGGGGGGGGGGGGGTGAGGGAAGGGATATAGGGAAATTGGGGGGCAGGTAGGAGAAATAAGAATGAATGAAGGGGGAAATTAGCGGAGGGGTAGTAGAAGAAGTGATGGATGGGGTCGTAGGAGAAGTTAGGGGTTATTAGGTGAAGAAAGTGAGGAAAGTAAAGGGTGGGAAGTTAAGTAAAATAAGAAGAAATGAGTGGAGGAAAAGAAGGGGTAATGAGGGAAGGGAAAGTAGGAGAAGTGAGGGGAAGGAAAGTTGGGTAAGTTTGAATAAATGAGGAAACGGAAAGTTGGGGAAATAAGGAGAAATGAGTGAAGGGTAATGAGGGGAAATGAGTGGTGGTGTTGTATAGGAAGTTAGAAGCTAGAAACGTATAGGAAGTGAGTGGAAATGAGAGCTGGGAAAGAATGGGGCATAAGGAGAAATTATTGGAGGAGAAATGAGTGGTGGGGTAGTAGAGGAAGTGAGGGGAAATGATGAGCCGAAACGTATGGAAAGTAAGCAGAAATGGGGGAAATGAGGGAAGGGAAGTAGTCGAATGGAGGGGAGAGAAGTTAGGGGAAATAATAAGAAATGATTGGAGGGGAAGAAAGGGAAATTAGTGGAGGAATTATAGAAGAAGTGAGGGAAAATTATGGGTTGGAACGTAGGGGAAGTGAGGGGAAATAATGGATGGGAACGTAAGGGAAGTTAGTGAAAATCAGGTGAATGAATTATGAAGAATGTTGGGTGGGAAGGTAGGGGAAATAATGAGAAATGAGTGGAAGGGGTGAAGGGGTGAAGGGAGAGGAAGCGTAATAAGGGAAGGGAAAGTCGGAGAATTAAGGGGAGGGAAAGTAATATAAGTGGGAGGAAATGAAGGGATAGAAAGTAGGGGAAGTTATGAGATTTATGGTAGGGAAAGTGATGTAAGATGCGGTGAGGGAAAGTAGGGGAAGTGATGAGGAATAAAGTAGGGTGAGGGGAGGGAGATTAGTGGAAGCGAGAGGAAATGGTTGGGGGGGAATAGGGGAAGTGAGGGAAAAGAAGTGGTGATGAAGTAGATGTAGTAGAGGAAATAAGGGGAAGTAAGAAGAAAATGGTTTGAGTGATTGGCATGAGTGGTGGGTAAGTAGGAGAAGTGAGTTTAAGCGAGGGGAAGCAGGGAAAATTATTAGAAATGAGGGAGAGTAGACGTGGGAGAGTGGAGAGAGGGAAAGTATGGAAGGGCGAGGTTTGAACGACTTAATTAACATGTTAGTAGGCTACGAAACCCTCTTTGTAGGCGCGCAGCGCTTACTTTCCATAATTTTTTTTATTCTATTTGAAAATATCAGGTGCGTAAGAACAGGTTGTCTACTCACCTGGAAAAGCTGGAAACTTCAGGGAATTTTGTTATTCGGAGAGAGAATTTTCTCGAGCGTGACTAAATTTGTTCAAAAAATTGTAATATTAATTCAAATAACGATGCTTTCTTATTTATAAAATTAAATTTACAGTACTGGATTTATACTCATTCGTAATAAAAATAAAAGCTTACTGAAGGTAACTTGGACCAAGTTATGATTTTTTTTTAATTCGCCAATAAAGGTTTTTTTAAATCACTGAATGACACTTTTATGTAAGACAAAGACAAAATTTGTGAATTTTTGAAGTTATTAAAGAACTCCAGAGGCCAACTCGAGATTTTTTAATAAGTTTCTAATAATAATGGGTAGATTTTCCATTTGAAGCTTATGTCATATTACATACAAAATTCTAAAAAGTTTCTGAAGAAAACTTTATTTCAATAATTAAAAAAAACACATTTTTTGGGAATTTTAAAAACATCATTACTTGTTCAAAAATAATTTCCGTTCATTTTTTATTTTTTATTGATTATTGCCACAGTCCCAACATGAAATAAAATTTTTTCCATAATCTTAGCACTCTTTGTAAAAGGGTAAAAATTTCCAAAATACCTATGCAAATAATGGAAAAATTGTTTTAGTTATTCATAAAGTTCATGAAATTCAGCAACAAATTTGCAAATAGAACGATTTTGTTCTAGTATTATCCACAAATTTAATTAGTGTATAGTGATAATACGTATATATTTAAGAATATCCAGTAATTATAAAATTCTTGAAACCTTGTACCATTAAGAAATTTGTTGTCCTCGTATGAAGTTACTTTCATAAATGAAGGGACATCGTTATTTCATTTTATGTACCAAAAGTCCCGTTTCTACACACGTTTTCATGCAGAATTAAAAAAATATATTTAGTGTTCTATCAAGCCCATTTTTGCAAATAATTGCTTTTCTTATTTTAATTTCCGTTTCTAATTGATTCTATTACTTTGAATTAATTTAGGTTTTGTTTTATTTTCAATGAATTACATTACCAACATTTTCGACAGAATTAACCAAAAATTTAGTCTCCAGAAAAAATGTTCGCAAAAAATTTTTTCTTTTTAAAGGAAAGCTGTCAGTGGCTTATTTCACTTTGGAATACAAAAGCATAAAATGCATGTATGTCAAAGTAAAATAATGTGGGTAACGTATTTTACTGAAAATATAACAATAGATGTATTCTAAAGTAAAATAATCCATTTACAACGTCAATTAAAATAAAATAAGCAATTTTGTGAAAAAAATGGAATGGAAGGACACCAAAAGAAACAATTTTAGAAAAAAATAAAGCCTTTTTTTGGATCACCATATACAGATTCCTTTTTTCAATTTTCCAATTTTTTAATAAACTTAAATAAATTCAAGTGTTATGGTGTCTTAAAGGGGTGAAGGGTCAGAATTGCTACCTGCAAAGAATCTGGAATTGGCAGGGAATTTTGTTCAGAATTTGAGTAGACATCTTGAAGAATGAGTGAAATGTCACTCGTGGTTTTCTGAACTGATTTTCTATTACTTGGTTTCATGAGAGTGGGAGAAATAAAAATATTTTTGATTTGAAAACTCAGAGAAGATTAAATCTTTCTTTGCTGATGGATAGGTTGGATATGGGTGAATATTATATTTTTGTAAATCTAGTTTCGTATTAATATCTCAAGGAAGAAGCACCAGTTTCAAATCCTTCAAATAAACCCCTTTCAACTGGCGCTCATGCGAATATTTGTACAAAATTTTTAGACGCTTTGAATGAATCTCAACCAGTGAGTTAGTTCCAGTCACGGAATATTCACCCTCGGATTGCTAGACCGCATTAAAGCGGTGAAAAACGGCCGGTAACTTTTTTTTTCAAAATCGTGTATAATAGTTTCTTCATTCAGCTAATTACAAATATCTAGTTTAGGGAAATATTAAGAAAGAAAAGAAACTTGAGGAAGATGATCCTGTACCAAGAATAAATTTATGTTGTTTAAATAATAGGACAATTTTATGTATAGTTAAACATCTAAATGTTTATTAGGGAACGTCCATTATGTACGCAGAAAAGGTTTTTCAAACTTTAGACCCCCTTCTCCCTCTTATGTAGCATTTTATATTTTTTACTCAATATATCAAAATCACATCAAATATTTTCACTGTAAACGAGGTTTCAAGGTAGGGGAAACCTCCCTACAGTGGATAATGCAACCTACAGAGAATAATCAATAATTAAAAATACTATTATATGTAAAATAATTAATTTTAATTTTAATCTTTGAAAAAGTGCAGGTTGCATTCCCCACTGTAGGAAGGTTTCTCCTGTTTTAAAAGATTTGATCGATTTGAAATATTTCCAGTGATTTGAAAGTATTCCAACAGATGTCGAGGGATTTTCAACAATTTTAAAGGACTAGAAAGTATTTTAAAGAATTAAAAAATGTTCAGGGATCTTAGCGAGATTTCGAAAGCTTTTTACGTATGTCATAAAATCTCAAGAAATTTTGAAAGATTGTAAGGGATTAGAAAAGTTTTAGAGTGTTTCAAACGATTTCAAAGGATTATGAAAAATACAATTTTAGAGAGAATCTACATTTTTAATGGGATTTTACAAGATTTAAGGGACTTGAAGGAGTTTTGTCGTATTTGATTTTAAACGATTTCTATAGATAACGAAGGATTTCGACGGATTTTGAGGGATTTTAAGGAATGAAGATCGATTTCCGCGGTTTTCAAGGGGCTTTAATTCGGGGAGTTTAATGGAGTCTGAAGATTTGACGGGATTAAAAGAAATTTCAGGTGATTTCCAAATATTTGCTAAGATTTCAAAGAATTTTAAGTGATTTGAAAAGATTACAAAGTACATTCACGTATTTTACAGGATTTTATAAGAATCAACGGCATTTTAAAGGATTTCCGAATATTATAAATGATGTTAATTGGGATCTGAATTCTTGGGTGCGCCACCGTCGACATAATTTCAATATGGCCGCTATTCCAGGTAGATTTTGAATAGAAGCCTAGGTAACGTGCGAAAATCATTACAAATTATTACAAATATTTCAAAAATGAAATATCCTGAAGGATCCTTATCAGACTGATTCCATTTCAAATCATGCAGAGAGATGTAGTTTAGGATGTCAGAATAAACAAAAGCTTTTTTTTTTAGGCAAACCATTTTTTCAGCAAGAAAAATTTTTTTTGTCAGAAAAACAAAATTTTTAATTTTTGCGTCAACTACTAAGAAAAAGGGTAAATGTGAGGATCACAAAGTTGTTTAGAAGTAAAATTTTAAAAGCAATCAAATTAAATTTTTATATAGTTGAACAAAACTTAAAATTTACTGAATGTTACTATAATTTACTGAAAAATAAGTGATCTTTCTAGAGATCGTGTACTTTTTGCACATAGAAAACATGTTTAACGGATATTTTTTTTTTAAATGAAGAAAATCGACAGTGCAATCGAAGACATCGAGTGCAGAGGCAGCAATAATTAACAAAGTAAATATTTAGTCGAAGGAATGTAACCTTTAAAAATTGTAAAGGACTTTTTGTAGAAATTTTAAACAATTTAAAAATGGAAGAACTTCATTAACTCCTACTTCGTAAGATAATTTTTTTTCTGCTAAAGTACGAAATACCCATCTCTTTATTTTCATTGAAGAATTATATTTTCAAAGGTCAATTTATTATGAAACTCTAACCTGGACCTCTCTGCATGATTTGAAGTGGAATCGGTCATCATCAATTAGAAACAAGATGTTGCTCTTTTGATGTTAAGGTTCTTGACGAATAATTATAAAAAATGGAATATAATTATTATGTTCTTTATTAATAATTTACAATATTATCATTTATAAATACTTTAATTTATTTCATCTGGCATATTAACGAATACTCACCCACCTATTGAGACTCTCGGCTTCCTTTCTCATGTCCTTATCCCCCCGCCCCCCTCCCCCAGTAACAGAAGTTTTGGTGGGACTGACGTTACAGCTTGACTCCACCATATGACAAATCACTGCTTAATTCGGACACGATTTCGACTCGCAAAACAAATCTCGCGCATACAGGTGATAGTTGGGAGTACAATCTAACCATGAATAATACAAACAATAAAGTAGCCTCGGAATGGACTGAAACTCGGACTGACCAAAGGCATGCACACGGTAAACGTAAAGGTCGTGTTTCGGGCGATGAATGGAGACTGGGTGTTTGGAATGCTAGAGGAGTGAATGATCTTAAGATAAGAGAACTACGAGAAACTATGCACGTAAGGAAACTAGATATTCTTTGTGTACCTGAGACAAAGAAAAAGGGTTGCGAATTTAGAAACATAGAAAATGGGGTGTTGAAAGGCGGTTGTGAAATATGGTCAGGAGTAGATAGCGATTCGCATCGTAGTCAAGGGGTCGGTCTAATTATGAATGAAAAAGCAAGTCATCATCTCATAGGGCATAATTTTGTATCACCCAGATTGCTATGGGCTAGAATGAAGGTAGGAATCAGAAGATTATTTATCGTAGCGTGCTACGCACCAGTTGATAGCGATTCGAGGGAAGTTAAGGACGCCTTCTGGGACACTCTAAATGATACAATAAGTATTTGCGATCAAGGTGAAAGAATAATTCTGCTAGGAGATATGAACGGATGGGTCGGTGTCCAACGTCAAGATACAGATACAGAAAGGGTGCTAGGTAATTTTGGAGATCCAGCAAGAAAAAATTATAACGGGGAAAAGCTAGTTAGCTTATGCTTAGAAAAGGGCCTATTTATTACAAATACTTGGTTTAGACATAAAATGATCCACATGTACACCTGGCGCAAAGGAAATAGCCACAGCATAATTGACTTTGTTATTGCGGATGAAAGATTAAGAGAACTAGTCAAAGATACAAGAGTCATGAGGGGTTCCGAATGCAATTCTGATCACTACCTTTTAGTCTGCAAAATAAACTTAGGGCGGGGATGGAGAAAAAAGAAAACAAAAAAAACGAAACAAACACGAATAAAAATTGAAAATTTACAGAGACAAGAAGTGCAAACAGAGTTTCAAAAAAGACTAACTGAACGCATATATAGGGCAACGTGGGAAGCACTTATAAGCAATAAAGATATAGAGGGCGCGTGGACTTTGTTACGGGATATCATTGTCAAAACTACGACCGAATTATGTGGTACGGCGGTGATAGGAAGAAAGGCTGGCGATGCGTGGTGGAACGATGAAATTGCGGCAGCCCAAAAAGAAAAGAAAGAAGCGCACAATAAAACGCTGAACATGACAGGTCTTAGCGATGAGGAGAGAACTAGACTTAAAAATGATTACAGACACAAAAATAGGAAAGTTAAACGACTAGTCAAAGAAAGTAAAGAGAAAATCAGAACAGGAGAAGAGAACAAAATAAAAAACTGCTTTGAAGGAATTATGAAACTATTATATAAACAGTTGAAGGAAAGTAAAAGTACAGAGTTTGCTAGCATGAGAAACAGTAAAGGCGAAATGCTATATGATATAGACGGGATAGTAGACGCTTTAAAAGACTCTTTTAAAGAACTACTAGGAGGTGAAGATATAGGGCAACAAAACTGCGATATAGAACATAATGCACTAGAAAATCCAATTGAAAAAGTCTGTGTCACTGAGGTCAGAGATATAATTAAGAACTTGAAAAACGGTAAGGCTGCGGGTATAGACAATATTAGCGCTGAAATGCTTAAATACAGTGGCGAGTACATACCTCACAGGTTGTGCGAATTAATAAATTTATGTTTCGAGACAGGAGAAGTCCCAGACGATTGGAGAAGGGCGATTATTGTACCAATATATAAAAGAAAGGGAGATAAAAGCAACTGCAGTAATTACAGAGGCATCAGCCTACTAAGTACCGCAAGTAAGATATACTCAAAAATACTTATTCGTAGGGTAATGGAAATTACAGAAGAGAAGATATGGGAAGTCCAAAGTGGATTCATGCCAGGAAGATCATGTACAGATCAGATATTTAGCCTAAGACAGATCACAGAAAAAAGCTTGAGAGTAGGAAAGAAAGTTTTCTGTGCATTTATTGACCTAGAAAAAGCTTTCGACACGGTAAATAGAAGTAAACTTTGGCAAGTCCTTAAAGAGTATGGAGTGAATGGAGGGCTCCTACAAGCAATAAAAACAATATATACAGGTAGTAAAGCGAGTGTAAGGGTAAATGGGAAACTGAGTGACTGGTTCGATATTATGCAAGGCGTGAAACAAGGATGCGTTATGTCCTCGTGGCTATTTATCATATTCATGGATAAGTGTCTAAGAACTGCCCTCTTCGACGAAACAGGTATAGATCTCGAAACCGTCAAGGTACGTGGGTTGGCTTTCGCAGATGACAAGATTGTTATGGCAGAATCAGTCGAAGACTTGCAAAGAATGTTGAATAAACTTAATACAAGCATGAAGAACATGGACCTCAAAATTAACGTGAATAAAACGAAAGTCATGGTGTTTGAGGGAAAAAGCGAGAAAACAATATGCAACATTGTCCTAAATGATGAGAGATTAGAACAAGTTGACAAGTACGTATATCTAGGTAGTCTATTCACTAGCGACGGAAAAATAGATGGGGAATTAGATAGGCGCATAAATAAGGGTAAGCAGGTTATCGGTAGAGCAGTGTCCATTCTCACAAATAAAAACATATCAAAAAAAGCTAAAATGGCCATACATAACTCTATTTTCATACCGACTGTACTATACGGTAGCGAGACATGGACCTGTCAAGAAAAGGACAGGAGTAAAATCAACGCGATCGGCATGAAACCTCTGCGCATAATATGCGGGAAAACACTGATGGACAAAGTACGAAACGAGACAATCCTCAAAGAATGTGGTACAGGAGAGACACTAGTTGACATATGGGAAAGAAATCAGTTAAGATGGTTCGGACATCTTGAAAGAATGGAAGATGAACGACTGACCAAGCAAGTGTATAAAGGTAAAGTAAATGGCAGAATGCCCAGAGGTAGACCGCCGAAAGAATGGTTAGAATCTGTGAATGAGACACTAATACGAAGAGACATAAGAAGCCATAGAAATACAAGAGCCTGCATGAAAAAATGCATGGATGTGAATGAAGCTAGAGTAGTATGCCAGGACAGAAATGTGTGGCGACAAATAGTTTATAAACAGAGTGACGATAGAGTGAATGATGCCTGAAACAAAGACCTTGGATACTAATGGGCCCAAGTGGGGAACCATACATAACAATTTTGTGAGGCTCCTCACTTGGGGTGATCGCTAGAGAGATTGATCAGCAACTTGAGTCGGAGCAGTGTTGCGGAGTGAACGTGTAATTTATATAAATAACACGAGAACTCCAGATCAATCTAAAACATCTATACCTAACACCTATATACCCAACAACCCTGTACCCATATACCGATCTACCTCGTACCTATATACCTATTTCACCACCTCCCAACCGAACAAGTCACGCCTACCCCGGAAGGGAAATGGCTTAATGGTATAATAATACTTGAGCCAAAGCATTAAAAATCTTCGCTTTTAAAGTGCAAGACTACCAGGGTGTCAGTTGTAGGTTTTCCCATTCTTAATGCATTTTCCAAGTTATGCGCTGACCAATCTTTTCGGGCTCTCAAAACGTATTTTTAATTGTCACAAGTGATCCACCGACTTTAGGAAAACGGAAAAATCGCAGCGTTTCATATTTTCGTGCTGTAGGTGAAGAGCTAAACACGCAGTAAAACTCTTTGCTTTTTGTTTTTCGCGGGGAAAATTCCATAATAGAAATTTTTAAATAAACAAATAAACTTCTGCCTTGAGTTTAAATCAATTTTGAAGCATTATCTATTGTTTATTTTTGAATGAACAGTATTTTTCTGCGATTGCCCATGCGATCTGTCAAAATCTACCTGGAGTTGAAGGTTTCAAATGCTGCCACCAGATGGTGTATCGCAGCGCATCGGATCCCAATACATTTCGAGGCATTTTATTATCTTTTAAAATATTTCAATCGATTTTAATATATTGTAAGAGGTTTAACGAGATTCGGAAAGATTCCCACGGATTTTAAAGATCCTAATTAATTTTTAAGTGATTTCAAATATTTCAAGGGATCTCATAAGATTTCAAAATATTCCACAGAATTTCAAGGATCCGAACAGATTT
>CAKNXH010067312.1:0-23634 GCA_932178445.1 Andricus quercusramuli | reverse complement strand
ATCCAAGCGCGTCCGCGTTGAATTCCAGTCGGCGATCACTGCTAGTACCAGAAGGTGCCATACTACTACCGCTGTCGATCGCGAGAGCGGTGACCTCAACTTCATCTCGTGCTGTAACTTAAGTTTGGGCTTTTTCAGTCATATCTCGGGAACCTGTTACATTTTTTCAAGTTTTATCATCTTTAACTGAAGACCAGACTTCAAAGTCTGTGAGGTATAAATGTTATATGTTTACTACAACCTTCCTAGTTCATGCCACAAGTTGAAATCAAGGTTCAAAATTTGAGAAATTCTTGCATTTTTGAAAAACTTCTAACGTGATAAATTTTTGGCAAAAGGTCAAAAATATCTCTATTTGGGGTCATTTAACAAGAAATTTCATAAAATTTTCAACGGATATTAGAAAAAGTTTCTCGCTCTTTTTTAAACGAGTACTCAAAAGTGATTTTTAGTGTACTCGTGCTAGTCGTATCGACAATTACCTATGGTAGTGTACCTATCTACGAGGTGGATTCCATGTCTGACTCAAAAAAAGTAGAACCTTACATTATCGGTTTTTTTCCAAACTTCGGCTATTTATTTATTCAGTAGCGAAAGCATAGTTTGGCAAAGATTTGACTTCACATTTGTTCAAGGTATTTCACTTTTTGTATCTTTGACACTTTTTGTCTTACTAAATTACTAAAACACGAATTCAAGTAGTTTATTCAAGTCTTTACCGCTTAGCTTGGTTTCAATCTTATTACCTGAATTTTTTTAGGGCAAAAAACTTCGGAGAATCCAAATTTTAAGGTTCCAAATTGATTCCCAAAGTTCCTTCATTGTTATTGTTCGTGTTTTTGCACACCAAATTTTGATTTAAAAAAAGAGTCGTTTCAGAAAGAATGCCTACCCTAATTTTCTTCATACATCTTTATTTTCTACTTTAAAATGTCCGTTTAACAAGAAGAAAATTGTAATCTTTCTATTGCAAAATATGATTGGTAATATATATATATATTTAATAATTGATTTGGTAGGTTTTCGGTATTATTAAAATGAAAATACTAAAATTAATTGAATCGTTTGTGCCCATGAGAAAAAAAATTGTCGCTTGGCATCTGAATTTTCGAAAAAGAAAATATTCAAAATTATAAAATTATCGACAATTTAAAATTTCTGAATAGGAAAATTCCCGAATAATAAAATTCTCCATAATATATAATTCAGGAAATAAAATTGCCGGTATTATAAAATATTCGACACTATAAAATTATCGACTTAGTCAAATGTCGGAGTGATGAAATTTTTCAATTCAATAAATTGAAAAACTGTTTTAATAATAAATAATTAAATAATGAATCAAATAAAACACATGCTTATCAACTAAAAGTATTTTATTTGCTACATTCTTATTTATTTTATCATTTTAAAATGATTCAAAAATTCTCTTTTTCGGGAATTTTTTATCCCGAAAATTTTCTTTTTTGGATTCAAAAGTTTAAACAGGTTTCCTAAATTTGTTAAAAACTTATGGCATATTTTTTGCTAGTGAATACTAAAATACATAAGAGCAAGAAAAAAATGTTGGTTGAATTACAATTTTTTTGAAATGTGCAAAAAGCATGGTTTTTTTATCGAATTACATGCACACTTTTTTGGAAAAAGTTGTATATGTTGAAACTAAATTTTTTTCATCTTAAATCGAAGAACTATGCAAATATATACGGAAACCAATTTTTCATTGATTTTGAAATTGTGATTTTTTGCGATTTTTCAATGCGTCATACAATACGAAAAAAAATTTTCCATGCAAGAAAAATGATAGCATGTTTCTATGATTCAAGCTGATGAAATTCTAAGTTCAACATATTCAACTTTTTTTAATTAAGTGTGCATTTAACTCATTCAGTAAAAAAAACATGTTTTTTGCACATTAAAAATATTTCTAATTGAAAATAAGCAGTTTTTATTTCTTATTTTTTATTACTGTTGACTAGCAAAAAATGTACGAAGAAGAATTACAAGGTTTATCTTAAAATAATCAGAGCGAAATTAGGTACTAAATTATAAAATAACGGTGTTTGCTTATTTTTACTCAGTATGATTGTTTAATAAATAACCTGGTAGTATGAAAATCATTTTTGTCAATATAGTAGAGAATAAAATAATGATACTAAAAATCTATAAAATCAATAATCAAATCAATATTCTGTTTTGCAATAGAAAGATTTCGGAACCTTATTTTCTTACTCAAAAAAGAAAAATTTATTAAATTGTAAAAAATAGTCATTTTGAACAAAAATTTAAAAGAAATGTGTATTTTTTTACATAGTATTCTTTTGGAAGGAATTTACGAAAAGCACATAGGGTTTATCATTTTTGCTCTAAGCAGACATTTTGAAGAAAGGGTAACCTCCTACAGCGGGTAATGCTACCTGTACTGGATAATCATTATTTCCAAATGTTAATGTATGTAAAATAATAAATTTAATCCAATTAAAAGTTAAGAGACTATACTTGCTGATAAATTTAAATTAATTATATATCTTTTATTTGTACACTATACTTGCCAATAACTTTAAATTAAAGTTAATTATTTTTCTTTTATTTGTGCTCGTAATCAATGATTATCCAATGCAGGGAATTTTCCCATATAAAAAAAAGGATGTATAAAGAAAATCAAGGTAGACCTATTTTGGGAATCGAGTTTTCATAAAAATCAATTTTTTTATTTAAAAAAATCAGAATTAACCATGAAGCTGTTAAATGAATTTGAGCCTCGAAATTTTGATTCTCCCGAGTTTTTCACACAAAAATAAAAAGTTTCAATTAATTAAATTGAATCTAAGCTAGCTGGTACAGCCTTCAGTGAACTAGTGCGATTCGTGTTTCAGAGACTCAAAAAGTATCAAAAATAGAAAATGTGCTATAAATTTAAAAAAAATGAAGTAAAATCTCTGGCATTCTATATTTTTTCTACTAAAGAAAGAAGTAGCCAAAATTAAAAAAGTCGTTGATGTAAAGGTCTGGTTTGTGCGAGTCCCGCGTGGAATCAACCTAGTATCTTTGACGGTCGTCTACGTATCTACATGTTCATTGGAAATGGAAAATTCTCCGTCAAATTATCTCTGCAGAATGTTCTTAGCCAAATTTTCTTCAATACACACTGGAACTTGGATTTAATTAGCCCAGATTTACTTTGCTCCGAGAACTGATGGCTCAGTCAAGCGTTTGGACGGTCCGGATTTAGTTTCGAGACTTTTGCAATCCATGCCCAAAACCGGTGGTATTAAATCTAAGTTTCAGTGTATATCATATAGTGTGCCCGTTTCAATAAAAATACTGTTTAAAGCTCAGTGTAATGATTTGTAATACACGTATCTTTAACGAGTGTTTATTCTATGAAAATTTTCAATTTGCAAAAAATGTGTGCTCTCCAAAAATTAATATTTTATTCAAACATCGACGCTAATGCGTTCTTCATTTAGTGACTGCTCTGTATTTATAGTGTGTTGCTGTGCCTGAAAAACTACGCGTGCTGCTAATGGATTGTAATAAACAATGTAAACCTAGATGCTGCATTAGATAATACAGCCTTTAGCTATATACTGTTATCCTACTCAAGAATCACTTTTTTTCTCAAATCACTTTTTAGTCACTTTTTCAAGATAAAGTCACTATAGTCACTTTTTCCAATGACAACTACACTTTAGTCACTTTTCATTCAATAAAGTAACCCACGGGTGGTTTTAACCACTATTGAATTCAGGTGTATACATGTTCCAGAATTTTCTTGAATACTTTTAAAATATTTTAGGGTATTTTTAAATATTCCAAGACATTTTCAGTACATTTGAATAATTTGAAGGAATTTAAAAATTATTTCAAAGATTTCAGGGTAATCCAAAGGATTTTATAGATTTTAAGGTCTTTTCAATAATTCTAAAGAATTTTCAAGAACGTTAAAAAATTTGAAGGGATTTCAAAAGATTTTAAAGGTTTGAAAGATTTTAGGGTATTTTTTATTAAGTTTTCAAGCCATTTTTAATAGATTTGAATAATATAAAGGGTTTCAGAAGGATTTTGTAGATTTTAGGGTATGTCAAAAGAATTGATAGATTTTAGGGTATTTTCGATGGTTCTAAAGAAGTTTCAAGAGCGTTCAAAAATTGAAAGGGATTTAAAAATATTTCAAAGGATTTGAAAGATTTTAGGGTATTTTTAAAGACTCCAAAATTTGTAAAATAGATTTGAATAATTTGAAGGGAATCCAAAGGATTTTGAAGATTTTAAGGTACTTCAAAGAATTTGATAGATTTTAGAGTTTTTTTTTTTTAAATTCGAAGGAATTTTTCAGATTTTCAAATCAGTTCACTTTTTCAAGTAAATTAGGCTGTGGCAAATCTCAGAATAATAAATTAAACATTTATAAATTTGAATTGGAAATCGTTTTATTTAATTTGTAAAATATTTCGTATTAAAAATGTTACAAGTTTAGAAGTTTGGCCTCCAAATATTAGTGGGCAGGAAAAATGAAAAATTAATCAGGAAAAAATCAGGGACTTTTAAAAGCAAAGTTTTTCGGCCATCCGCAATAATTATATTTTCCAGAATGATTAAAATATGGAAAATCTTTAAAAGTGTAGATTCCGAATCTTCACTTTTTATTCGATTTTTTTATTTAAGATCATGTATCATATGCAGATACTTACACTACTTTCACATTATATTTTTACAACATTTTTTAAAACAAAAATGTGTAATTATAGTGGTCTTTATTTCCCAAATTTTCATTCCGATTTCTCGCGTCGTGTGTACATGAATTTATAGAAAATAAATATCGGTAATGTAAGATTTTGCACCTGATACATAGCCTAAGGATGCTGCATCTAGGTATGACGATTTCTAATTCAAATATGTTCATATTGAATGTCATGTTTAATTTTATTGCCTACATATTTGAAGAAATATTAATTTTTCGAGAGTTTTTTTTTATGAGAGTCCAGATTTGTAATAAGCGCATCAAAATTTAGGCACTCTATCCCTCCAGGTTGAGTTTCTCAACTACTTCCATTCGTCTTTCCCATGTTTTAATGCCACATCTCTCCAAGTTTCATGTTTACCCTATTTGAATTTCTAACGTCGTAAACTACGTAGGAAACTGCGTAGGAAACTACGTCGGAAAATACGTAGGATACTACGTCCGAAACAATTTAGCATCTCACGATCAATTAAAACATTTGGTGTAAATAGTTTGTTTATTATTAAAAAAAGTTCCAGAAATATTACAAATAATGTTCTTAGGCACCTGTAAATATGAAAATGTAATTCATAAACATGCATAATCTTTTAGTTTTTTGCATAACGGTACGTCTGTTTATAAACAGGGAACAGATTAGAGACACTACGAAGTTAGCTTGCAAGCGCAGCTCGGCTCTCGCATGCGGAAAACCGTTGGCCATGCAGAGTGGGGGACGCGCATCAGAGTGCGTGCTCAGCGTGTGCGCGCACGCTTGCGGCTGGTCTAACCGGGATTCTGCACGTGTGAGAGCCGAGCTGCGTTTGCAAGCTAACTTCTTAGAGACTCTCATCCGCCCATTGTTCATGAATTTGATGATTATTTTTACAGGTTTTCAGGAACTTTTATTGTCTAATTTAATTCCCTTTTTTTTTAATAAAAGCCAACTATTTACGTCTGAAACAATTTCTGACGAAGAGTCCCACGTAGTTTACAACGTACTTTACATAACTGTATACATTTCCGGTAGTTGATTTGCCGTATTGTTTGCGAGATTTTAATTATGTACAAGTTTATCTACGGCATGCGGCCTAGTGTGTTGATTATGCGATGTTAGAATGTTTGTTTTAATTAGTTATAAACTAGATTATGATGTTTGTATTTGCACTTTCGTAATCTCAAATCGCGAATAAGCTACGAAGAATTATACATCAAATAGACTTGAGTTTCTCTCAAACTAAAATATTAAATAATTGTTTTTAACTTAAATAGTTCAACCTAATTGTTGATAAAAACTTAAAATCAATAAATTCAAGTTTATTAAATGTATCATTTTTCGAAAAATCTCTACAGAAGAAAAAATGAAACAAAAATCTGATTTTGAAGGTTTGGCACTAGAAGAATAGATGTTAGATATTTTAGCAAATCCTCTAAAATCCTATATTTCCTTCTCGCCAAGATTTAATATTCCTGCTCTCACAACATTTTGAATTTGATTTCAATTTTAGCGGATTCTAAATGTTCGTTTTCCAAACACATCACATGACAAATCTTCACGTCTAGAATGTTATTTTTAAAATGTGTACATTATCATATTGCACATCTCAATTGAGAAAGGTTTTGCTAATCGCATTTTTGATATTTTTTCTTTTGCGATGCACAACAGTCAAATTTTTCTCAATTTACTACTGAAGGGCGATCATGTAACTTTTCCACATTCATTTCCACTCTCACTTTTTCGAAATTCACGTTAGTTATATTTTTTATAATTATTGTAAAAATTAAAATGTTTAAAAAAAGACAGGCGATGTCAATTTCGAGAAAGTGAAAATGGAAAATAAAGTGGAAAAATTACGAAATCGTCCCCCCTGTATGTAAAATTCTAATTCCCATCACATATAATGGGAAGTCTACAAAGAAACGATAAAAACTATGAAACGTAACTTTCCCTTTATCAAGCCGAGAATCTGACTGCACAATGTCGACGAATTCTATTTGCAAACCTGAGCAAAAAAAATGTCGAGTCAAAGGTAAATACACAAATTTGAAAGAGCGAGTACGAAGTGCAGTCGACTGAGTTGATAAATCACAATGTTTTCAGTTAACAATTATTCAATTAAGAGAATTGAAAAAATATTGGAAGGATTGTTACACTTTTTTTTTCTTCCACTGCTGACATTTAACAATTTTAGCTCAGATTTAGCGAAGGGAGCGTCCATTGCCTGATTCCGAACCCTGCAAGTCACAATTTTCGAAATTTCCAGATACAATGTATTATAGAAAATTCCGTAATTGTAACTGAACTAAATTTATTTCGATTGATCATAATTTTACGAAACCTATGGCAACATGAAACTTCCGACTTATTAACGCAAGTATCATATTGTTGGAATTTCCAAAAGTTAATAGATTTTGAATATAATATTTTCAAATTACTAATTGCTAATTTAAAATATCTTATGTTTCGTATTTTATGCCTCATTAAGTACAAACAACCCCCGCTACAGACCTCGCTGGCAAGGGTCTGGATGTCCCTCAACTGCGTGAGGGACCTCTGAGGCCCTAGATCAAAATTGCAAAAATCATCCTTACAAATAACGGACGTTCCCAAACATAAATTTACCTTGTACAAATATTTTTTCTGCTTATGTCAGTTCGTGTTTATAATTATATGATTTTTGTAAATATTTTCCTGATACCTGTTTCTTGTCACAGATATTCGTTCGGGCGCAATTTGACTACGACCCATTGGAGGATGAATTGATACCATGTGCTCAGGCTGGAATTGCTTTTAAAACCGGCGATATTTTACAAATCATAAGTAAGGACGATCACCATTGGTGGCAGGCACGAAAAGACAACGCGGCTGGATCCGCGGGTTTAATACCATCCCCAGAACTGCAGGAATGGCGAATCGCCTGTCTGGCAATGGAAAAAAATAAACAGGAACAAGGTTAGTCTCCCATTGTTAAATAAACTCTTTTGCATTGAACGATTACTAACGAGTTTCACAGCACACAGCACAAAATTATTCGCCACTTCACAGCATTTCATTTGCGATACTAACGAGAGAGTTTCACGAGGAACTTTATTACTCTTTAATTAGAAATGGAGAGACAATTCCTCAATTTATTTGAGGGAATAAAATGGTATATATTTAGAAAGAAAAGTGAAAAGTGATTGACTCAAAAAAAAAGTTTTGAAGGATATAAAAATGGTAGACTAATCAAATCCCGAATATGGAAGAAGTTGCCTTTTTTAATTGGGATAAACCTGTCGTGAGTCAGTTTAATGAGTCTAATGAGCCTACTGATGACTCAGTCTTATAAATAAATCAAAATTGACAATTTTTGAAATTTTTTTTGCTACAACTGCAAAAATTATGATGAATTAAACTGAAAAATCGACTCATTATTATTAAAAATTTACAAAAGAATTTTTAGTTTGTTTTTTCAGTCGCTTAAAAACCTCTTAAATTGGTAAGATGTAACAGTAAAGAAATTTGATTGCAGAAACTATTGTTAAAATCATTATTTTTCGTAAGATTTAAACTTTTTCCATAAGAAAAAATACCTTTATGTATAAATATACCGATAATAATAATAATACCGATTAAATTATTCTAATTCTTAAAATCATAGAACACTTTTTTAAGACCTGATTTTTGGCACGACTACTGTTGACGCAATTTTGAATTTTAGTTTAGGTTCATAATTTTGTTTATGAAAGCTCATCACCTGAGTATTAATTCACTAAAGCAGTAATATGCGTTTCCCCCATTTTCGAGAAAATCAACTTTTAAATATTCGCCAGGGGCCATAATTATTATACAGTTTATATCATTATATTATTATTATACTATTTTCGTTGCCTGCACTTTTTTTATTTTTCCGAAAGCCTATAAATATAATTTCCTTCAATAATCTTCCAAAATTATGCAAATAGTAATTTTTTTATTGCTCTTTTCATGGCAAACCGGACTTTTTTTAACATTATCTTGTTTTTTTGAAAAAAATACAATTTTTCGTCAAAAATCCTTGCTCATTCAATTAGTAAACATTATTAAAAAATTAATAACATTTTTAGGAAATAAATTTGGTTGCTAAAAGCATCATAAAGTTAAAAAAAGTCATTTTTTGCGTGAAAAATTGCATTAAAGAATCATAATTTACATATTTCTTAAATATAATTGACGAAAATTATATTTGTGAACATTTCAATGGATACGAAATAAAAAATAAATAAATAAAAAAAGGTGTGTGAAGCGAGAACCGAACACGCAAACTTCCTGGCATGAAGCCGAAGCGCTACTGCCTGAGCGTACAGGCCCTTCGGAAGTTTTTCCCAAAACTATAAGACTATGGCCTGTGGCGTATATTTCAAAGTCGATTTTCTCGAAAACTGTGAAAAACGTATATTACTGATTTGGCAAATTAATACTCAGGTAATAAACTTCCATTAAATAAAATTTGAAGCTTATAAAGTATTCAAAAATTAAGATGAGATGCTTCCTTTTTTGCTAATAATATAATGAAACTATTTCAAATTTGAAAAAATGTATATGTAGTAAACACTTCGAAATTTGAAAGTCTACATAAAAAAGTCACCATAATTTTTGAACTTGAAGAAAGAAAATTTCAATTATTAAAAATGTGAAGCTCGTGGTGACAAAAAATAAAAAGCTGTAGACTCATCCTGATTATAAAAATAAATTTTTTTCATATTCGAGACTTAATTAGTCAAAATTGATAGTTTTGGTCCACCCTAATTTAATGAGAGTTTAGGGAATTTCAAAGAACTTCTCAAGAGCTTTACGTAGTAAATGAAATGGAATGGAATTCTAAGAGGCTTTCAGGAATTTCTACTGAATGTATGGGGTTTCAGAGGGTTTCAAAGATTTAAATACTTTTCAGGGAATTTGAAAACATATTGAAGATTCCAAAATTTTCAATGGGATTTCACTAGATTTAAGGGTTTTTAAAAACGTCAAAGGATTTGAAAGTATATAGGGTATTTTAAAAGATTTCAAGAAATATCGTCATAATCATATATAATTATAGAAAAATTTAAGGGATTACAAATTTTAAAGAAATTTCAAATAATTTCGTAAGGTTCTAAAAGACTTAAAAGATTGCAAGGCTTTTTAGAATATATGAGGGATTTCCAAAGTATCAAAAGAAATTGAAAGATTGGATAATTTTATAAGGAACGTTTAGAGGATTTCAAAGACTCCAAAACTTTAAGGGTGTTTTTAAAGATTTCAAGGGATTAAACAGATATCAAAAATTTAAGGGAATGCAAAGGGCTTAATCAGATATTGTGGGTTTCACGACATTTCAGAGTATTCCAAAAATTTCATAAATTTTAAATGAATTTTCAAAGATATTAGAGATTTCAAGATGTTTTTTAGGGATTTTTTTTACTTTATTTTTGTGTGATTACTAGGGATTTCACAAGATTTAAGAAATTTTATAAATTTCAAGGGGTGTCAAAGAATTTATAGGGATTTTAACATTTTCAAATTAATTAAAGTACCGAATCTTTTGTTCACTTTTCGTTACGTTTTGACAGATTGGAACAAAAATTAAAAACGAAACTGTTATGACTTGATATTTTACCTGTCTGCCTTTTAATATTTACATCAGGTGCACAAGGATTCGAATGAACTATTTTTTTCAAAATACGCGTGATTAAAAAATTTCGTTACAATTTCGGTATTTTGAATAACGTAACCTAAGCTGAGTGAATACAGTTACGTTTTGGCAGTATGGAAACAGAACCAAAGTCACGAAAGTATTTTGTTTCGTTTCGGTCGGATCCCTGGCTTAAAGGTTTCAAGCGATTTGAAAATATTGCCAAGTTTTATAGAAATTTCACAGATTACAAAAATAATAGTCAATCGCTCGATGTAATATTTAAGAAATTGCATGACACTATTATTGGACTATTTTTCAAAATTCATGATGCTATTGACACTAATCTGAATTTCTTAAATGTGTCTGAGGCCTGATAAAACTTCCGAATCATTTTAAAAGATATCCTAATATTATCAGAAAAACGAAATATTAGTAGGAAAAGGTAACAAATGTTATGTTTACTCTACTTTTTGCGATGAAAAAGAATTGTTTTGAACATTTTGTTTTTAGTACATCTATTTCTAAATTGCAGCTTGCGCACAATCAACAATTTATCTTTTAAATAATAATTTCTTATATATTTTCGAATGCTCTTTTTTATTTTATGCGAAAAAGTTTCGAAAGATTTGGTCAATATTTCAGAAGTCATCAAAGTACACAATTAATTCTTTTTTATTAAAAAATTAGGTATTCAAGGGAAAGAGGTTATTGTTCTTAGCCTACAGAAATTGTTCTGTTAGTATGTTATGAAAATTGAGTATTTTGAAAATAGATTATACATATAAGCCTGGACAATTCTAAGATCTTTCAATTTTGAAACTTCCATATTTGACAGCCTTTAAATTAAAAACAAGACTCAATATGTTTATAGTATTCATAGGATCCCTACTTAAAAGCTTTAAAATTTCAATTACAAAATTTTCCCCTATGAAAACTATTAAATTAAAACGCCAAATATTTCTTATTTCCAGAATTTGAGGCTATTTGTATGCTAATGTTTTCAAAAGTTAACGCATTCAAATTTCGTAAACCCAATGCTTACAAATTTCACAGCTTGCAAATTTAAATGTTGAAAAGTATGTTTTTAAATATGGAAAGCTTATTATTCTGGAAAATTCCGACAATAACAATGTGTCAATTCTTATTCTTTTAATTGGTTTCAAATTTAAAGAAATTCAAATTTTCACAATTTACATTTTAGCATAATTCATAACTATCAACTGTCAAAAAAATGCCAGCAGATCGCTCTTGCATTCTCACATAAAAATAATATTTTCTTTGAATGATAACAATTTGTAAAGTTTTGATCAAACCATAAGCGTTTGGAATGAAATCGTTATGTTAGTTTTGCCAAAAATCAAATCCCTGACAAAAAAATTTTTCTATGTTTTTAAGAATGAAAATAGTACTATGCTCATGTCATTTCAAATAAAAAAACATTATTTCTGTGAAAAATTTTAAAACATACAACAAAATTTATTTTAAGAATGTTTTTGAAATGGAATTTTATTCTGTGTCTTTTTACCAATTGAAAAAAAATAGTTGCATATAAAAAAGTGGCGGCTTCTTTCGGGGATAGCATTCTCTATAATATTTTAATCCTTCAATTTTTTAATAAAAACATTTTTTTAATAAATGACCATAATTTAAGAATTTATTAAAAATCAACCATGTTAAAACAATTGGTAAGAAGTCAGTAAGAAATACTGTTCTTACAAAAAATATTTTTAAAATAATTATTTTTCGGAAGTTTTGAACTTTTTTCATTCAAAATAATATTTATTTGATAATACATGAATGATAATATTATTTCAGTTCTTAAAATCATAGAAAACTTTTTTTTTAAGTCTTAATTTTTGGCACAACTACTACCTTAAGAGCCCTATTCTTCGGTACTGAACTAACAAGGGAAGACGGCCAATTGTGAATTTTAGTTTTGGTTCACAATTTTGTATTATGAAATCTCTTTTTACCGTTTCCAAGAAAATGTATTTTGAAATGTTCGTTACAGGCCGTATGCGCTTTGGCAAAAAACACTTCCGAATAGCCGGTAGCTCAGGCAGTAGCGCTGCGACTTCAGACAATTTTTCGTCAAAAAAACCTCGTATATTCAATTGTGAAACATTATGAAATAATTAATAATATTTATAAAAAATTAATAATTTGCGAAAAACTTGATAAAGTTAAGAAAGTTAGTGTTTCCGTGAAAAAAGACATTAAAAAAATTATTTTATTCATAATTTTTGAAGAAAATTGGAAGAAATTATATTTATCGACATTTTGATGAATGCAAAATAAAAAGTATGAAATAAATAAAGGCCAGGCCGCAAGAAACGAGCACGCAATTTTCTAGGTTTGAAGCCGAGGCGCTAGTGACTGAGCTACCAGCCGTTCGGAAGTGTTTTTCGCCAAACTGTATAATAACGGCGAAAAACGCATATTACTCCTTCGGCAAGTTCAATTAAAAATAATGAACCGAAACTAAATTTCAAGATTGTTAGTCTTCTTTTAACTTAATTTCCATTCTTATAATGCAGAAAATCCCCTACCACCTCATCAGCGATTAAATTTTCGTCACCCCGATTCGACAAAAATTATTTAAATAAGTTGTATGTACATAAAACTGAAACAATGGAGACATTTAGTATTTTCTCTATCAATTTTTGTTTTATTTTTCGTGAAAGAATGTCTGTTGCACATAAAATTCGCATGCGGTGTGAAGTGTTTTTTATATTTTCTGTGAATGTTAACGAGGTAAATATTCGCTCACGATTGTCTAATCTAATAAATGCCAAATGGCATTTTTAGGAAGATCGAATATTATTCGTTTCCGAGCACGTTATCGCATTATCCAATGGAATCGCCATCCTGTCATTCGTTTATTGGGGTAGAATTTCACTCTGAATATTCTCGTCAATGCTAGAATTTGTGTTTTATCAGGTTTGAGTATCGATTGTATAATTTGTACATACAACTGTGTTTTATGTCGATTTTTTTCGGTGGAGCATGAAGTATCACTATAAAAACCGTATATGGCATGGAAAATGAGATCCCAAGGGCAAATTAAACTCTAACATTTGATTACCGTGTGTAAATACCACACCTATCTTTTTCAATTCAAACTTATACGTGGGAATATTTGCATATTTCACTTCTGTTAAAATTGTAAATTATTGCAAATATGTTGTGTTATTGAAAAAACTTCTAGTTTCATGGTAAGGTTTTTGTTAAACGAATTTACAGTGTTCGAGAGCTGGAGGCTATGTATCAACTAATGGTTTAAGTTTGCTTTAGGTTATTTGAGGTTTTGATGCACTATCTAAATTGAAGTTTCTGCCTCTACTTTGCTCTACTTTATTATAGACTAACCTCTAGAAACACGATATTGGGAATGTCTGGAACGATCGACTTCTTTTATTAAAAAATACTTCTACATTCTTTTTAAAAGTAATTTTTAGAGTTTTTTTTCAGTTTTTAGGGTTTCGTAGCCCCGGGCAGGAAGCGAAAGCCTTATGGTTTTTAGCTGGGTTGTCGTCCAATCTTCCGTCGTACATTTTTCGAAGTATGGGAAGTAAGAGGAAGTAAATGGTGAGGAAGTATGGAACGTTAGAGAGAACGAGTTGAGGGAAGTAGGGTGAATGAGGGGCGGGAAAGCAGAGCAAATAAGGAGAAATGAGTGGAGGGTTAGGAAGGGAAATGAGTGGTGGGGTAGTAGAGGATGGAAGGAAAATAATGGATGGAAACGTATGGAAAGTGAGCGGAAAGGGGGGGGGGGGGTGAGGGAAGGGATATAGGGAAATTGGGGGGCAGGTAGGAGAAATAAGAATGAATGAAGGGGGAAATTAGCGGAGGGGTAGTAGAAGAAGTGATGGATGGGGTCGTAGGAGAAGTTAGGGGCTATTAGGTGAAGAAAGTGAGGAAAGTAAAGGGTGGGAAGTTAAGTAAAATAAGAAGAAATGAGTGGAGGAAAAGAAGGGGTAATGAGGGAAGGGAAAGTAGGAGAAGTGAGGGGAAGGAAAGTTGGGTAAGTTTGAATAAATGAGGAAACGGAAAGTTGGGGAAATAAGGAGAAATGAGTGAAGGGTAATGAGGGGAAATGAGTGGTGGTGTTGTATAGGAAGTTAGAAGCTAGAAACGTATAGGAAGTGAGTGGAAATGAGAGCTGGGAAAGAATGGGGCATAAGGAGAAATTATTGGAGGAGAAATGAGTGGTGGGGTAGTAGAGGAAGTGAGGGGAAATGATGAGCCGAAACGTATGGAAAGTAAGCAGAAATGGGGGAAATGAGGGAAGGGAAGTAGTCGAATGGAGGGGAGAGAAGTTAGGGGAAATAATAAGAAATGATTGGAGGGGAAGAAAGGGAAATTAGTGGAGGAATTATAGAAGAAGTGAGGGAAAATTATGGGTTGGAACGTAGGGGAAGTGAGGGGAAATAATGGATGGGAACGTAAGGGAAGTTAGTGAAAATCAGGTGAATGAATTATGAAGAATGTTGGGTGGGAAGGTAGGGGAAATAATGAGAAATGAGTGGAAGGGGTGAAGGGGTGAAGGGAGAGGAAGCGTAATAAGGGAAGGGAAAGTCGGAGAATTAAGGGGAGGGAAAGTAATATAAGTGGGAGGAAATGAAGGGATAGAAAGTAGGGGAAGTTATGAGATTTATGGTAGGGAAAGTGATGTAAGATGCGGTGAGGGAAAGTAGGGGAAGTGATGAGGAATAAAGTAGGGTGAGGGGAGGGAGATTAGTGGAAGCGAGAGGAAATGGTTGGGGGGGAATAGGGGAAGTGAGGGAAAAGAAGTGGTGATGAAGTAGATGTAGTAGAGGAAATAAGGGGAAGTAAGAAGAAAATGGGTTGAGTGATTGGCATGAGTGGTGGGTAAGTAGGAGAAGTGAGTTTAAGCGAGGGGAAGCAGGGAAAATTATTAGAAATGAGGGAGAGTAGACGTGGGAGAGTGGAGAGAGGGAAAGTATGGAAGGGCGAGGTTTGAACGACTTAATTAACATGTTAGTAGGCTACGAAACCCTCTTTGTAGGCGCGCAGCGCTTACTTTCCATAATTTTTTTTATTCTATTTGAAAATATCAGGTGCGTAAGAACAGGTTGTCTACTCACCTGGAAAAGCTGGAAACTTCAGGGAATTTTGTTATTCGGAGAGAGAATTTTCTCGAGCGTGACTAAATTTGTTCAAAAAATTGTAATATTAATTCAAATAACGATGCTTTCTTATTTATAAAATTAAATTTACAGTACTGGATTTATACTCATTCGTAATAAAAATAAAAGCTTACTGAAGGTAACTTGGACCAAGTTATGATTTTTTTTTAATTCGCCAATAAAGGTTTTTTTAAATCACTGAATGACACTTTTATGTAAGACAAAGACAAAATTTGTGAATTTTTGAAGTTATTAAAGAACTCCAGAGGCCAACTCGAGATTTTTTAATAAGTTTCTAATAATAATGGGTAGATTTTCCATTTGAAGCTTATGTCATATTACATACAAAATTCTAAAAAGTTTCTGAAGAAAACTTTATTTCAATAATTAAAAAAAACACATTTTTTGGGAATTTTAAAAACATCATTACTTGTTCAAAAATAATTTCCGTTCATTTTTTATTTTTTATTGATTATTGCCACAGTCCCAACATGAAATAAAATTTTTTCCATAATCTTAGCACTCTTTGTAAAAGGGTAAAAATTTCCAAAATACCTATGCAAATAATGGAAAAATTGTTTTAGTTATTCATAAAGTTCATGAAATTCAGCAACAAATTTGCAAATAGAACGATTTTGTTCTAGTATTATCCACAAATTTAATTAGTGTATAGTGATAATACGTATATATTTAAGAATATCCAGTAATTATAAAATTCTTGAAACCTTGTACCATTAAGAAATTTGTTGTCCTCGTATGAAGTTACTTTCATAAATGAAGGGACATCGTTATTTCATTTTATGTACCAAAAGTCCCGTTTCTACACACGTTTTCATGCAGAATTAAAAAAATATATTTAGTGTTCTATCAAGCCCATTTTTGCAAATAATTGCTTTTCTTATTTTAATTTCCGTTTCTAATTGATTCTATTACTTTGAATTAATTTAGGTTTTGTTTTATTTTCAATGAATTACATTACCAACATTTTCGACAGAATTAACCAAAAATTTAGTCTCCAGAAAAAATGTTCGCAAAAAATTTTTTCTTTTTAAAGGAAAGCTGTCAGTGGCTTATTTCACTTTGGAATACAAAAGCATAAAATGCATGTATGTCAAAGTAAAATAATGTGGGTAACGTATTTTACTGAAAATATAACAATAGATGTATTCTAAAGTAAAATAATCCATTTACAACGTCAATTAAAATAAAATAAGCAATTTTGTGAAAAAAATGGAATGGAAGGACACCAAAAGAAACAATTTTAGAAAAAAATAAAGCCTTTTTTTGGATCACCATATACAGATTCCTTTTTTCAATTTTCCAATTTTTTAATAAACTTAAATAAATTCAAGTGTTATGGTGTCTTAAAGGGGTGAAGGGTCAGAATTGCTACCTGCAAAGAATCTGGAATTGGCAGGGAATTTTGTTCAGAATTTGAGTAGACATCTTGAAGAATGAGTGAAATGTCACTCGTGGTTTTCTGAACTGATTTTCTATTACTTGGTTTCATGAGAGTGGGAGAAATAAAAATATTTTTGATTTGAAAACTCAGAGAAGATTAAATCTTTCTTTGCTGATGGATAGGTTGGATATGGGTGAATATTATATTTTTGTAAATCTAGTTTCGTATTAATATCTCAAGGAAGAAGCACCAGTTTCAAATCCTTCAAATAAACCCCTTTCAACTGGCGCTCATGCGAATATTTGTACAAAATTTTTAGACGCTTTGAATGAATCTCAACCAGTGAGTTAGTTCCAGTCACGGAATATTCACCCTCGGATTGCTAGACCGCATTAAAGCGGTGAAAAACGGCCGGTAACTTTTTTTTTCAAAATCGTGTATAATAGTTTCTTCATTCAGCTAATTACAAATATCTAGTTTAGGGAAATATTAAGAAAGAAAAGAAACTTGAGGAAGATGATCCTGTACCAAGAATAAATTTATGTTGTTTAAATAATAGGACAATTTTATGTATAGTTAAACATCTAAATGTTTATTAGGGAACGTCCATTATGTACGCAGAAAAGATTTTTCAAACTTTAGACCCCCTTCTCCCTCTTATGTAGCATTTTATATTTTTTACTCAATATATCAAAATCACATCAAATATTTTCACTGTAAACGAGGTTTCAAGGTAGGGGAAACCTCCCTACAGTGGATAATGCAACCTACAGAGAATAATCAATAATTAAAAATACTATTATATGTAAAATAATTAATTTTAATTTTAATCTTTGAAAAAGTGCAGGTTGCATTCCCCACTGTAGGAAGGTTTCTCCTGTTTTAAAAGATTTGATCGATTTGAAATATTTCCAGTGATTTGAAAGTATTCCAACAGATGTCGAGGGATTTTCAACAATTTTAAAGGACTAGAAAGTATTTTAAAGAATTAAAAAATGTTCAGGGATCTTAGCGAGATTTCGAAAGCTTTTTACGTATGTCATAAAATCTCAAGAAATTTTGAAAGATTGTAAGGGATTAGAAAAGTTTTAGAGTGTTTCAAACGATTTCAAAGGATTATGAAAAATACAATTTTAGAGAGAATCTACATTTTTAATGGGATTTTACAAGATTTAAGGGACTTGAAGGAGTTTTGTCGTATTTGATTTTAAACGATTTCTATAGATAACGAAGGATTTCGACGGATTTTGAGGGATTTTAAGGAATGAAGATCGATTTCCGCGGTTTTCAAGGGGCTTTAATTCGGGGAGTTTAATGGAGTCTGAAGATTTGACGGGATTAAAAGAAATTTCAGGTGATTTCCAAATATTTGCTAAGATTTCAAAGAATTTTAAGTGATTTGAAAAGATTACAAAGTACATTCACGTATTTTACAGGATTTTATAAGAATCAACGGCATTTTAAAGGATTTCCGAATATTATAAATGATGTTAATTGGGATCTGAATTCTTGGGTGCGCCACCGTCGACATAATTTCAATATGGCCGCTATTCCAGGTAGATTTTGAATAGAAGCCTAGGTAACGTGCGAAAATCATTACAAATTATTACAAATATTTCAAAAATGAAATATCCTGAAGGATCCTTATCAGACTGATTCCATTTCAAATCATGCAGAGAGATGTAGTTTAGGATGTCAGAATAAACAAAAGCTTTTTTTTTTAGGCAAACCATTTTTTCAGCAAGAAAAATTTTTTTTGTCAGAAAAACAAAATTTTTAATTTTTGCGTCAACTACTAAGAAAAAGGGTAAATGTGAGGATCACAAAGTTGTTTAGAAGTAAAATTTTAAAAGCAATCAAATTAAATTTTTATATAGTTGAACAAAACTTAAAATTTACTGAATGTTACTATAATTTACTGAAAAATAAGTGATCTTTCTAGAGATCGTGTACTTTTTGCACATAGAAAACATGTTTAACGGATATTTTTTTTTTAAATGAAGAAAATCGACAGTGCAATCGAAGACATCGAGTGCAGAGGCAGCAATAATTAACAAAGTAAATATTTAGTCGAAGGAATGTAACCTTTAAAAATTGTAAAGGACTTTTTGTAGAAATTTTAAACAATTTAAAAATGGAAGAACTTCATTAACTCCTACTTCGTAAGATAATTTTTTTTCTGCTAAAGTACGAAATACCCATCTCTTTATTTTCATTGAAGAATTATATTTTCAAAGGTCAATTTATTATGAAACTGTAACCTGGACCTGTCTGCATGATTTGAAGTGGAATCGGTCATCATCAATTAGAAACAAGATGTTGCTCTTTTGATGTTAAGGTTCTTGACGAATAATTATAAAAAATGGAATATAATTATTATGTTCTTTATTAATAATTTACAATATTATCATTTATAAATACTTTAATTTATTTCATCTGGCATATTAACGAATACTCACCCACCTATTGAGACTCTCGGCTTCCTTTCTCATGTCCTTATCCCCCCGCCCCCCTCCCCCAGTAACAGAAGTTTTGGTGGGACTGACGTTACAGCTTGACTCCACCATATGACAAATCACTGCTTAATTCGGACACGATTTCGACTCGCAAAACAAATCTCGCGCATACAGGTGATAGTTGGGAGTACAATCTAACCATGAATAATACAAACAATAAAGTAGCCTCGGAATGGACTGAAACTCGGACTGACCAAAGGCATGCACACGGTAAACGTAAAGGTCGTGTTTCGGGCGATGAATGGAGACTGGGTGTTTGGAATGCTAGAGGAGTGAATGATCTTAAGATAAGAGAACTACGAGAAACTATGCACGTAAGGAAACTAGATATTCTTTGTGTACCTGAGACAAAGAAAAAGGGTTGCGAATTTAGAAACATAGAAAATGGGGTGTTGAAAGGCGGTTGTGAAATATGGTCAGGAGTAGATAGCGATTCGCATCGTAGTCAAGGGGTCGGTCTAATTATGAATGAAAAAGCAAGTCATCATCTCATAGGGCATAATTTTGTATCACCCAGATTGCTATGGGCTAGAATGAAGGTAGGAATCAGAAGATTATTTATCGTAGCGTGCTACGCACCAGTTGATAGCGATTCGAGGGAAGTTAAGGACGCCTTCTGGGACACTCTAAATGATACAATAAGTATTTGCGATCAAGGTGAAAGAATAATTCTGCTAGGAGATATGAACGGATGGGTCGGTGTCCAACGTCAAGATACAGATACAGAAAGGGTGCTAGGTAATTTTGGAGATCCAGCAAGAAAAAATTATAACGGGGAAAAGCTAGTTAGCTTATGCTTAGAAAAGGGCCTATTTATTACAAATACTTGGTTTAGACATAAAATGATCCACATGTACACCTGGCGCAAAGGAAATAGCCACAGCATAATTGACTTTGTTATTGCGGATGAAAGATTAAGAGAACTAGTCAAAGATACAAGAGTCATGAGGGGTTCCGAATGCAATTCTGATCACTACCTTTTAGTCTGCAAAATAAACTTAGGGCGGGGATGGAGAAAAAAGAAAACAAAAAAAACGAAACAAACACGAATAAAAATTGAAAATTTACAGAGACAAGAAGTGCAAACAGAGTTTCAAAAAAGACTAACTGAACGCATATATAGGGCAACGTGGGAAGCACTTATAAGCAATAAAGGTATAGAGGGCGCGTGGACTTTGTTACGGGATATCATTGTCAAAACTACGACCGAATTATGTGGTACGGCGGTGATAGGAAGAAAGGCTGGCGATGCGTGGTGGAACGATGAAATTGCGGCAGCCCAAAAAGAAAAGAAAGAAGCGCACAATAAAACGCTGAACATGACAGGTCTTAGCGATGAGGAGAGAACTAGACTTAAAAATGATTACAGACACAAAAATAGGAAAGTTAAACGACTAGTCAAAGAAAGTAAAGAGAAAATCAGAACAGGAGAAGAGAACAAAATAAAAAACTGCTTTGAAGGAATTATGAAACTATTATATAAACAGTTGAAGGAAAGTAAAAGTACAGAGTTTGCTAGCATGAGAAACAGTAAAGGCGAAATGCTATATGATATAGACGGGATAGTAGACGCTTTAAAAGACTCTTTTAAAGAACTACTAGGAGGTGAAGATATAGGGCAACAAAACTGCGATATAGAACATAATGCACTAGAAAATCCAATTGAAAAAGTCTGTGTCACTGAGGTCAGAGATATAATTAAGAACTTGAAAAACGGTAAGGCTGCGGGTATAGACAATATTAGCGCTGAAATGCTTAAATACAGTGGCGAGTACATACCTCACAGGTTGTGCGAATTAATAAATTTATGTTTCGAGACAGGAGAAGTCCCAGACGATTGGAGAAGGGCGATTATTGTACCAATATATAAAAGAAAGGGAGATAAAAGCAACTGCAGTAATTACAGAGGCATCAGCCTACTAAGTACCGCAAGTAAGATATACTCAAAAATACTTATTCGTAGGGTAATGGAAATTACAGAAGAGAAGATATGGGAAGTCCAAAGTGGATTCATGCCAGGAAGATCATGTACAGATCAGATATTTAGCCTAAGACAGATCACAGAAAAAAGCTTGAGAGTAGGAAAGAAAGTTTTCTGTGCATTTATTGACCTAGAAAAAGCTTTCGACACGGTAAATAGAAGTAAACTTTGGCAAGTCCTTAAAGAGTATGGAGTGAATGGAGGGCTCCTACAAGCAATAAAAACAATATATACAGGTAGTAAAGCGAGTGTAAGGGTAAATGGGAAACTGAGTGACTGGTTCGATATTATGCAAGGCGTGAAACAAGGATGCGTTATGTCCTCGTGGCTATTTATCATATTCATGGATAAGTGTCTAAGAACTGCCCTCTTCGACGAAACAGGTATAGATCTCGAAACCGTCAAGGTACGTGGGTTGGCTTTCGCAGATGACAAGATTGTTATGGCAGAATCAGTCGAAGACTTGCAAAGAATGTTGAATAAACTTAATACAAGCATGAAGAACATGGACCTCAAAATTAACGTGAATAAAACGAAAGTCATGGTGTTTGAGGGAAAAAGCGAGAAAACAATATGCAACATTGTCCTAAATGATGAGAGATTAGAACAAGTTGACAAGTACGTATATCTAGGTAGTCTATTCACTAGCGACGGAAAAATAGATGGGGAATTAGATAGGCGCATAAATAAGGGTAAGCAGGTTATCGGTAGAGCAGTGTCCATTCTCACAAATAAAAACATATCAAAAAAAGCTAAAATGGCCATACATAACTCTATTTTCATACCGACTGTACTATACGGTAGCGAGACATGGACCTGTCAAGAAAAGGACAGGAGTAAAATCAACGCGATCGGCATGAAACCTCTGCGCATAATATGCGGGAAAACACTGATGGACAAAGTACGAAACGAGACAATCCTCAAAGAATGTGGTACAGGAGAGACACTAGTTGACATATGGGAAAGAAATCAGTTAAGATGGTTCGGACATCTTGAAAGAATGGAAGATGAACGACTGACCAAGCAAGTGTATAAAGGTAAAGTAAATGGCAGAATGCCCAGAGGTAGACCGCCGAAAGAATGGTTAGAATCTGTGAATGAGACACTAATACGAAGAGACATAAGAAGCCATAGAAATACAAGAGCCTGCATGAAAAAATGCATGGATGTGAATGAAGCTAGAGTAGTATGCCAGGACAGAAATGTGTGGCGACAAATAGTTTATAAACAGAGTGACGATAGAGTGAATGATGCCTGAAACAAAGACCTTGGATACTAATGGGCCCAAGTGGGGAACCATACATAACAATTTTGTGAGGCTCCTCACTTGGGGTGATCGCTAGAGAGATTGATCAGCAACTTGAGTCGGAGCAGTGTTGCGGAGTGAACGTGTAATTTATATAAATAACACGAGAACTCCAGATCAATCTAAAACATCTATACCTAACACCTATATACCCAACAACCCTGTACCCATATACCGATCTACCTCGTACCTATATACCTATTTCACCACCTCCCAACCGAACAAGTCACGCCTACCCCGGAAGGGAAATGGCTTAATGGTATAATAATACTTGAGCCAAAGCATTAAAAATCTTCGCTTTTAAAGTGCAAGACTACCAGGGTGTCAGTTGTAGGTTTTCCCATTCTTAATGCATTTTCCAAGTTATGCGCTGACCAATCTTTTCGGGCTCTCAAAACGTATTTTTAATTGTCACAAGTGATCCACCGACTTTAGGAAAACGGAAAAATCGCAGCGTTTCATATTTTCGTGCTGTAGGTGAAGAGCTAAACACGCAGTAAAACTCTTTGCTTTTTGTTTTTCGCGGGGAAAATTCCATAATAGAAATTTTTAAATAAACAAATAAACTTCTGCCTTGAGTTTAAATCAATTTTGAAGCATTATCTATTGTTTATTTTTGAATGAACAGTATTTTTCTGCGATTGCCCATGCGATCTGTCAAAATCTACCTGGAGTTGAAGGTTTCAAATGCTGCCACCAGATGGTGTATCGCAGCGCATCGGATCCCAATACATTTCGAGGCATTTTATTATCTTTTAAAATATTTCAATCGATTTTAATATATTGTAAGAGGTTTAACGAGATTCGGAAAGATTCCCACGGATTTTAAAGATCCTAATTAATTTTTAAGTGATTTCAAATATTTCAAGGGATCTCTAAGATTTCAAAATATTCCACAGAATTTCAAGGATCCGAACAGATTT
>CAKNXH010067310.1:0-19031 GCA_932178445.1 Andricus quercusramuli | reverse complement strand
GAAAATGTTGAAAAGAAAAAAATGGCCTTTTCCAATTCAGAAAAAAATAATCAAAATTTCATACCTTCCAACTCAAGAAAAATTTTAAAAAACAAAAAATGCTCTCTTCCAACCTAGAACAGAACTTAAAATAAAAAATCGCAACTTCATTTCAATAAAAATGCTTACAATAAAAAATAAAAATATTTGAAAATAAAAAATTCTGGTCCTAAACTCAATAATAGTATATTGTGTCACGACTCAGCAAACCACGGCTTTGACGTCCGAGGCGGATGTTTGCAGTACGAGGCGTACATGCGCGCGCCGATTGCGGGGAGCCCCCCGCAAGGAAAGAAACACCACTTCAAAAGAATACTGCACAACAGTGCTGAACTACAAACATCAGTGACATGTGCCGCGCATGCGTCACTTAAAAGAAAGGAGCGAGCATGGCAGCGAGGCAGCGAGTAAAGACCTTGAGGCCGTCAAAGTATGATTGTGCGGCCGGCAAAGTATACTTTTACGGCCGAGGCCGGTAAAAATCCCCTCTCCCATCCCTCTCCGACAAAAGAATACTTTGCTTCCTATAAACGCGTACGTAACGATACGAAAACCGTCCGGTTTTGCATAAAAATGTTTTTGAAAAATTGCCCCTTCCAATTAAGAAAAAAAAATAAAAATCTTCTATCTTCCAACTCTATGGAAACCTTGAAAGATGAAAAAATGTACCGTTTTAAATTCAGAAGAAAAGAATTAAAACAATAATTTCGGCCCTTCCAACTCAATAAAAATGTTGAAAATAAAACATTTCTCTGTTCTAATTAGGAAAACTTGCAATTCAAAATTTCCACCTTTCCAACTCACTAGAAATTTCGAAAATAAAAAATTGCTCTCTCTAAATTCCAAAACAAAATTAAAAATTCTTCTCTTAAACTCGATCAAAATGTGAAAAACACAAAATTTCCTCTTCCAATTCGGTAAATATTAAATATCAAAACTTCCTCCCTTCCAACCCCATACAAATCTTGAAAAAAGAATTGACACTCTTCCAATTCAGAGACAAAAATGAGAATAAAAAGTTCCCCCCTTCAACTCAAGAAAAATGCCAAAAAGAAAAAATGGCCCATTCAAATTCAGAAAAAACACGAAATTTCAGCCCTTTCAACCTAATTTGCTATGCACATATAAATGCTTGGGATGCAGCTGCGGAAAGTTTCGGTGGAGTTGAAGCGGTTTATCTTGTCTGTAATCGTCGCAGCTTGTCCTGCATCGCTTTGAGTTTCACCCGTGGCCACCACACTGCGGCAGCGTATAGGTGGCTTGGTTTAAGAACAGCGGAGTTGAGTCATGCAAGCATTTAAGGCCCTAGACCCCACATCAAACCAGAGGCTCTTCTGCACATCCAAAATGTCATGACAAACTTCCTGCATTGGGTCTTAAGGTGCTTCGCGCAGTTCGGCTCACTATCTAGGATTACCGCCAGATATTTAACCAAATCTAAGATCGTCAGCCTTCCACCACGAAATTCAGGGGCGTCAACTTTCGACAGTTTGTACTTTCTCATGAAAATCACCAGGCTATTTTTTTCCGGATTTACCAAGAGCCCTCAGCTGTCACACCAGAGCTCTACGATGCACAGCACACAGCCAACAACTTTTCCAGATGAGCCTCCCTGATAAGAATAACAAAGTTATCCGCGTATCCCTGGGTATCATACCCTTCCTTATTTAGCCTACGAAAGAGGCCGCCTACTACAATTCACCAAAGGAGGGGTGACAGAACACTCCCTGTGGACGTTCTCGCGGTGCCATTCCCCTGACTGAGCCTTCGTCACATCTGGATTCGAGTAGCATGCTTCCTATCCAGCTTACTACTTGGTCCGGGATACAGCACCATGAAGCCTCTCGACAGATGACTTGTCGGAGTCGGTGAAGGGGAGGTGATACCCCTACTTGGCGCGTCTCCGGGTGGCGGATAGGGGAATGCTCGCTGGAAACAGAGGGTAGGGCTGAAATAAAATAGGGCCCGCGGACGAAACACACATGATCGGTGCCGACTGTAGCCCACTGGGAGTGCTTCGAACCGGAAACGGGGATGAAGCTGCTGTGAGCTTGCTCGGCCGATGTGTAAGTTGCAGTCGGTCATCAGGAATCCAGCCCCTTCGGGCCCTGATCAGGAAGTGCGTGGTGGTTGCAGAGGTCGGAATCTGCAGTGCTC
Source organism: Andricus quercusramuli (assembly GCA_932178445.1). Lineage (NCBI taxonomy): Eukaryota > Metazoa > Arthropoda > Insecta > Hymenoptera > Cynipidae > Andricus > Andricus quercusramuli. The sequence goes on along the minus strand of CAKNXH010067310.1, from coordinate 16,835 downwards.
CGGGCGAGTCCGGTCCGTCCGTGCATTCCGGGACCGGTTAAACGAAGGCTGGGCCTCAGGGAACTGGGGTAGGACTGCGGTCCGAGGGTATACCCTTTCCCAGTTTTTTCGGCCTGCCCCTCTACGCACGAAGCGCCGGATCAAATTTTCATGGCAACCGTGAATGAAACAGAAGTAGCAGGAGTTCCAGAAACGATGGAAATGATGGACACGGACGTCAACATACCGGTGACAACAAAGGTCAGCTTGATGGAGAAGGCCAAAGCACCGAATATTAAAGTTGCTGCCAGGATTACTGGGGGTACTTTGCGAGAGGATTGCAAAGCACTGGAAGCAAAGGAGGAAAAAATATTGATGAAAGTTTATGGAGGGATTCTCAAAATGACAAGGTACATGGAGGGTAGATCCAACATTGACAAACCAGTCAAGACTGGCTTACCAGTGGCTAGGGACTACATGGCACTTCTACTTGAATGCAAAATTGCTTTGAAGGAGGCAAGAAGAAAACTTGAAACTTGCGAAGAAGAGCAAAAGGCACGTACTCTTGTAGCAGGAGTACAACTACAAAAGGACAAAAGTAGTGACATAGAGAAGACACCTGGAGCTCTGGCCAAAAGAAAGAGACACGTGTCAAGCACGCCGAGCCCTGAGAGTGCATAAACCTCGAGGCCTATCAAAAAAGCCCAGGTTGAGGGCAACAAACCAGCTTGGAATGAGGTCGTTCGCCGCGGCAAAAAGGACAAGAGGCAGAGGTAAGCAACACGACAGAAATAGTCGAAAAGAAAGAATACAGAAAACGCAAGAAAGTTCGACCTGAAGCCGTAATTATCACACCAGTAGCCGGACGCAGCTTCACAGAAGTTGTCAAAGACATTAGGGAAAATGTCAAGCCGGATGAAATGGAGGTTGAAATTAGGGCAATTAAGAAAACCCGTCAGGGAAATGTGCTGCTGGAACTGGGTGCGTCAGACGAAAACCGCGCAAAGTTCAGTGATGCGCTGCAGAAGGCCATCAAGGAAACTGGAGATGTCCGGCAGGTGGTGCCGCGTGCTCAGATCCAGATACGGGATCTAGACGTTGCAATTACCGCAGATGAAGTAAATGAGGCACTGATACGTGTCCTAGGACAGGAAGCAGTGGAGAATGTGACGGTCAATATGACCAAGACTGAGTTCCGGGGTAGCCTAATGGTTTTCGCCGAACTGAAAGAAACAGATGCCATCAAGGCAAGTCAGCTCGGCCGCATCAAAATCGGGTGGGTCAGCTGCAGGGTTCGAATCAGAATAAAGGCTAAACGTTGCTATCGCTGTTGTGACTACGGTCACAGCGCGATAGAATGCAAGGGAGTAGACAGGAGAGGCCAGTGCTGGAAGTGTGGTGTGGAAGGCCGCATAGCGGCGCAATGCACGAATGCAGCCAAGTGCCCTCTTTGTTCCACGAGAGAGGATGGCAAGCCAGTTGACCACATACTCGGGTCAGCTAAGTGTGCAGCCTATAGAGAGGCCGAAATAGAGTGCAACAAAAGATCGGGATGGCGGTAGTGCTTCAAGGATACTTGAACCGCAGTAAGCTAGTTCAATCGCTCATGTATCAGCTGGTAATAGACAAGGGCGCTGACATTTTTATAGTCAGCGAACAATACGAAAGAAGGAAAGGCTCTGGCTGGTTTCAGGACACGAATGGTACAGCAGCGATCTGGGTAATAAACAGCACTCAGTTTCCGGTACACAAACACGGCGGTGGTGATGGATTCGTGTGGGCGACAAGCGGCACGTTCAATTGTGAGTTGCTATCTCTCACGAAATGAGGGAATGGCAGTCTTTCGCGGAAAGCTGGAAGCAATTGAAGACCTGTGCCGTAGCTTGGACGGAGAAATCATACTGGCAGGCGACTTCAATGCTAAGTCATGCATGGCAGCAAGGCTAGATTTGAACACCGGAAAAAGGACGACCTTCAGAAGGACAGGTTACCGAGAAACGATACTCGACATTACCATGGCTTCATCAGGAGCATCGCAAGGGGTCAAAGACTGGAAAGTACTGGAAGACTTTACAGCAAGTGATCACCAGTACATTTATTTCCAGATGGGGTGCGAAGCCCAGAGGTCAAAAATCTGCAAGCCGCAAAAGGGTAAAAGTGGATGGAATGTGTCTAAACTAGATACTGCCAAACTCCTTGGCTTTATTGCTGAAAATGAAGGTAGTATGGTAGAAGAGAAAAAATACACCACAGTATCAAAAAATGATGCAGAGAGGCTTGTCGATAACACAATGCATCTAATAAGGAAAGTTTGTGATGCCTCAATGCCGAAGAAATCTGGTAAGATCCACAAACCCCCGGTATATTGGTGGAACGAAGAAATAACCGAGCTAAGAAAGAGGTGTCTCCAACTGAAGCGGAAGGTGCCTCGGGCTAGGAAAAAAGGTCAGGAAGCTTCTCGGGCGAATAGGGAATACCTGAATGCCAAAAAGGTTCTAAATCGGGCCATTAACACTAGTGAGCACAACAAATGGGCTGAAGTTCGCGCGACAGTTGACGCGGACACTTGGGGTCTTGGGTACCAATTAGTGACTGGCAAACTTTATAGTAGATCCCCGGTCGCTATCATGGAACCGCAGATGATGGAACAGATAGTGGGTGAATTGTTTCCCATGCACCCAGATAGGGTCATCACGCTACGGCTGCAGATAGGATGGTTAACGGAAAAGCACCAGGTCCTGATGGCACACCGACGAACGTCATTAAAGCGATTGTGAAGGAATACCCACATGTGCTCTTAATCATTTTCAATGCTTGCCTTGAAGCTGAAGTCTTCTGCTCTAGGTGGAAGAAGCAAAAACTGGTTTTGCTGGACAAAGGAAAGGGCCCACCCATTACAACGTCGTCATACAGGTCTCTCTGTATACTGGACGTTGTGGGCAAGCTCTTCGAACAACTCATACGTGCCAGACTGAGAACGGCAATCGAGGCTGCGGGGGGTCTGGCTGTGAATCAGCATGGCTGCCGAGAAGAAAGGTCAACGATTGGAGCCATATTAGAAGCGCTAAGAGATGCAGGAACAGCATGGAGCGGAAACCGCAGATCTAGGAAGGTTTGTGTTATGGTTACCTTTGATGTCAGGAATGCCTTCAACTCCGTTAGGTGGGTCGATATTCTTGATGTACTAGAAAGACGGTTCAGAGTTCCTGCATATATTCGACGTATCATCAGTAGCTATCTGAGCGAAAGATGCCTTATGTATGAAATCACTGAAGGCACGCACACTACCAAGGTGACCGCGGGAGTTGCCCAGGGATCGGCTCTTGGGCCGGATCTCTGGAATGTGGTTTACGATGAAGCTCTCACTATGGAGTTGCCAGTATACATCAAACTGGTGGGCTTCGCCGATGATCTTGCTGCTACAATTATAGCCAGAACAGAGGAAGAAGCGAAATCAAGAGTGGCACTCATTTCAGCGAAAGTCAGAAATTGGCTTGAGGATCATGGGCTGTAGCTGGCCAACAAGAAGACCGAGGTCGTGGTTCTAACACGGCAAAGGACCATTATCAGGAAACTTTTCTCGGTCGATATCGCCGGACATGAAGTACAAGCAAAGAGCGCATTAAAGTACCTGAGAATGTGGGTTGATGAGGAACTGACTTTCTCGGAACAGATCAACAAAGCCGCAGACAAAGCCGAAACCATGGTGGGCATGCTATCGAGGCTTATGCCGAACATAGCTGGACCGAGAAGCTGAAGAGCATTATGGAAGGATGTAGCGAAGAAAGAAAGGGCAAAAACCTTGATAAAGTGGAAAGAGGAATGGGATGCAGAAACGAGAGGCAGGTGGACTGCCAGAATTGTTGGCGATCTGTTTAAGTGGGTCAGCAGGAAACATGGTGAGGTAAATTTCTACCTGACACAGTTCCTGTCCGGCCATGGTCACTTCAACGAATACCTGCATCGTTGAAAAAAAAGGACTCACGGGAATGTGATTACTGTCCACACGAGTTGGATAATGCCGAGCATATCTTTTTTGGATGCATGAGATGGCAGACAGTAAGGCAAGAGCTAGAGATGGATCTAGGCATATCACCTACGCCAGACAACATGGGAGAGTTAATGTTGACCTCGCAGAGGGAGTGGGAAAGCATAAACAGATACGTCACAATGGTATTACGACAGAAAAAGAAGGACGAACAAGAAAGAGAACGAGAGAGCAGCCACACCAACAACAGGTGAGCTAAACCCCCCTCCCCCCCAAAAAAAAAAAACGGGGGCTTGGGTTGCACTGCACATGCTGCAGTCGGTATGATACATGAAAATGTCCATGGTGGCAATACAAGATGGAAGCCGAAGCTCGGCTTAATGGCCTTTGGCCTGAGACTCTGAAGTAATGCGATAAGCGGTTCCGGAGTCCTGGGTTGGCGAGAATAGGAGTTGAGGTTTAGTGGGTTCCGTTTAAGGTTCCGTTTTTACTCCTTAAAAAAAAAGAAAAAAAAACTACCTGGTCCGGGATACCACACCTTGAAGCCTCTCGACAGATGACTTTTCGGAGGGGTATTGCTAAAGACACCCTTTATATCCAAGAAGGTGCCCACAGCATAGCCATCCGGTTCCAGCAGCCGCTCCAATTTTGCTACGACCGTATGGAGGGCAGTTTTTACAAAGCAGCCTGCCTGATAAGCGTACTGCCATCTATGCAGCGGGGTGGCTAAAATCTCTTCATCCCTGATATATCTCTCGACCAGCTTCTCTAGCGTCTTCTGGATGAAGAACGTGGACTGATCGGCCGGATCTCTTTAGCAGCTGTGTAGCCCTTCTTCCCAGGTTTGGGAATGAAGACCACCCTATCATCCTTTCATACTGATGGCACGTGTTTTAGGGCAATGCTTGCCCTGAATAATTTCGTCAGTGGGGGGGACGACGACATCCATGCCCTTTTGCAAGAGCACTGGATACACGCAATCCTTCCCTGGTGCTTGAAAGGGGCAGAAGGACTCAACGGTTCATTCCACCTTCTTGATATCAACGAAATTGGCCGCGAAATTTCAGTCAGCCTTCTCCCTCTCTTGGCCCTAGCCTTCCACTTCTCAGTCCGTCAATTTCGCTGAAAAACCGGGAAGCTGACTTTTATCAGGTGATTCAGCGTTGCTTCTTCGTCTTCAGTGAATTCACCATCACCGATCCCCATGAGCCCGAGGCGAGCTTCCTTTTTATTTTCCAGGATCTTGTGGACCCTTACTGTGTCCGTAATGTTCTTCAATTCTTCATAGAAGCCCCTCCAATCCTCCTGTTTATGAATTCTTATGTTTCTATTGTATTTATACTGAGCCGTCTTATAGATGTCCTAGTCTCAAGGCAATTTAGTTCGGTTTCCACTGTTGTACAACCATCTAATTTTTTTACGGAGTTATTCCAGGAGCATGTTCCACCAATCTGCTCCTTTTCTAGACTTAATTGTTTAAATGCTTCATCTCCTCTATGTTATTGTAGCTTGTGGGGAATTCTACAAGTCTGCCTTTGTGTTCTTCTTTGTATGAGTCCCAAAGTGTATTCCCACAGTTTCTTATCTTTGAAGCCGTTGGGTTGTTCAAGGATTTCTTAACCCTGGTGCCATTCAGCTCTTGACCAGGCGATCACATCATGGCTTGGGAGCATGAGAACTCGCGCCCTCGTAAATTCCAGGAGGCTTCGCCCTCTGGAAGGATCACTCCTCACTTCAGGTCCCACAGACTAAAGTCCGTCAGTTCCCCAGAGCATCTACACCTCGCGATTATGCCCCTCCGGTACACTCATTCTAGATTTATATTCTCATGAGACCCTTAAATGTTCCCACCAGCAATAAGGTCCCAACGTTTCGTTCATCGAGGCAATTTGAAGCAAGCAAAGACTTCTTGCGGCAAAAATCCGGAGAAAACTGTGATTAAGTTTTTTGGAAAGTTTCAGATAAAAATATTTAATAGTTTAAGAGTGGTTATGATTTTAGTTAATGCCCTCACAGCAAGAGATATCGGTGGAATATCCCATCTATCTCCCACGATATCGCAGGCATATCCCAAGAGATTCCAGGGACATCACGAATGATATCCTACGGGGCGGAGATCTCGATATCCTTGGAATGTCCCAAGGATATCTCAGAATATGCTGAGGATATCCCATTAATGTCCCAATTTTTAAAGTCCGGGATATCTCAAATTCCATAATTCGGGACATCCTAGGATATTCTTACGATGTCCCGTATTTAAAATGCAGGATATGCCAAGGATGTCCCCAAGATACCTTTGCAAATGATTTATACTCACTGTTCTTTGAATAAACAAACTCAGCATTATTTTAAAAATATATATATTTCCCCGAAGCTACAAAAAATAAAAATCGAAGATAGTATGTAGAGCCGTCTTCATAACTTTTCAGTCTAGTCTTTTTCAACTCTTATGACATGTTGTTGACCCTATAATCAAAATTCGGCAAAATCATGAAAAAAGGTAAACAAATTTTACATTAGTAGGTATATCAAATTCAATGAATCATGCATGCAAGCCGTGCAAGCTGCAGGTTTAAAAAGGTCAGAAGTTTCGAAAAGCCGACCGGCTTTTTCTTCATATTACAGTTAACTTAACCTCAAAAGTTCACAAAATGTATAAACGTATATACTCTAATGCATTAAATTAGTTTACAATGGAAATCAAATCATTAGTCACCAAAGTAATGAACAAAAATTGTTATTTAGTGAAATGAAAAATAAAAATAATTAGTTAAAACATCAAATTTTTCTTGAGTTTTATCCATTGTCACGCAGATATACCTAACCTCCAGCGAGCCTCCGCATATATACCTAATACATGTAAAATATACAGAAAAAATTATTAAAAGCAATAAAATTGTTGTTCTTACATGTATATTCCTTTTTATTTCTTGAATTTTTAATCCCCTAGTAATTAATTAGAATATCAGCAAAATTTTTGATTATAATATTGGGATATTCGTGCGACATTTTACTATGGTATTGGGATATCCTGTGGACATTCCGTGCGGGATATCTTTATGATATCCTGTCACGATATCCTTAGGAGCGGAAATCTCGATATCCCTGGAATATGCCACGGATATCCCGGGAGATTTATGGGCCATTTTTCAGGATATCACATATCCTACTGAGATACCCTAGGGATATGCCAAGGATATCATTTTGTTGTGAGGGTGTCAGCGCTAGAGTTTTCCAATGTACTGTGGACTTTTGGGCAGTGCTACCAATACCAATACAATGCTACCAATATTTCCTTACTGCGCATGCGTCACGTCGACAATCGGATTGGTTACCGTTGGCGCGCTTATATAAAATAATTAATTTTGTTTTGATTTTCTTCACAATTGTTTACAACAAATAATAATTTTAAATTGCATACAGATATTAAAAAGGATTTTTAATTCATATTTGTGATAAAAAGATATTCCTTGCTATAAATTTCAAATCGATTATTCATTTTTGAGGAGTAAAATTAAATAATTATTTTAGCTTTCACTTAATAAGTCTATTTCCCTCCCTAGGGATCGCGTGACCTTGTAGCTGGTGGGAGGGCCCACGTGGCTCACCGTTATTAAGGTGAGACTTAGGGGCAGTAGCGGAGAAAGACTAGAGGAATTTATTGCCTCGGCTTATTTCCTTGGTGATGCCGAAGGACCTCCGCCTCCCAGAGAGGTGGAGGCTCTAATTCGGTATTGTCAGGAGAATAAGATTCCTCTTCTCTTGGGCTGTGATGCTAATTCTCACCACACGGTGTGGGGAAGCACAAACACCAATGACAGAGGGAGAGATTTAATTGAATATATAGCAGGCACAGAGCTGGAGATTCTGAATCGGCGTGAGACTCCCACATTCAAGACTAAAAACAGGAGTGAGGTTCTCGATTTGACTCTATGTTCAGGTGCACTGAGGACCAGTGTAGTGGATTGGAGAGTCTCCGATGAGGAGTCTCTTTCGGATCACAAACACGCAGTGTTCAGATTAACCCTAGGAAGACCGGTGGTTTTTAATATCAGAAACCCCAGAAATACACTTTGGGACTCATATAAAGAGGAGCTTGAAGGGAGGCGTGCGGAATTCCCCACAAGCTATGGTACCATTGATGAGTTGGAGCACGCCGCGGAAAGAGAGACTCCGTAGAAAGACAAGAATGTTGTGCAATAGGGCAAATAGAACTAAATTGCCTTCGGACTGGGACATCTATAAGAGGGCCCAGTGCGATTACAATAAAAATATAAGGAAATATAAGCAGGAAGATTGGAGGGGCTTTTGCGAGGAATCGAAAAACATTCCGGAAACAGCGAAGCTCCACAAGATCCTAGCGAAAAATCCGGAAGCTCGCCTCGGGCTCATAAGGCTCGATAATGGTGAGTTTGCCGAGGATGAAGAAACAACGCTGAATCACCTGATGGAAGTTCACTTCCCGGGTTTTCAGCGAATCGGAACCGACCTACAGGAGGAAGACCGGGGCCAGGGGGTGGAGAGGGCCGACTGGAGTTTCGCCGCTAAGGTCGCTGATTACAAAAAGGTGGAATAGGCCGTAGGGTCCTTTTGCCCCTTTAAATCACCAGGGACGGATGGTATTTATCCAGCCCTTTTACAAAAAGGCATGGATTTGGTCGTCCCTCCTCTGACGAAATTATTTAGGGCAAGTATAGCCCTTAAACACGTGCCATCGGCATGGAAGGATGGCAGAGTGGCCTTCATACCCAAACCTGGGAGGGAGGGTTACAATGCTGCCATAGATTTCCGACCAATCAGCCTAACGTCCTTCATTCTGAAGACGCTAGAGAGGCTGGTCGAGAGATACATTAGGGATGATGTGCTTTTGGCCTCCCCGCTGAAAAGAGGGCAGCATGCTTTCCAGGAAGGCTGCTCGGTAGACACTGCGCTTTATGCTGTTGTAGAAAAATTGGAGCAGCAGTTGGAACAAAAGGGGTACGCTGTGGGCGCTTTCTTGGATATAGAGGGTGCCTTCTGCAATACTCCTCCAGAAGTCATCTGTCGAGAGGCTCGGAGATGTGGCGTGCCAGTTCAGCTAGTATCCTGGATAGGAAGTCTGATACGCCGAAGAAGACTCGATACCAGATGGGGTGAAGGCCTAGTAAGGGAGATAGCTCCGCGGGGGTGCCCACAGGTGGGTGTCCTATCGCCTCTCCTGTGGTGCATTGTAGTGGACGGCCTCCATCGAAGGCTAAATAAAGAAGGGTACTATACTTAAGGATATGCGGACGACTTTGTAATCCTAGTTAGGGGGCCTCATCTGGAAACGCTGATGGGTCTTATAAGGTCGACGCTGCGCATCGTAGAGCTCTAGTGCGATAGCACAGAGCTCTCGGTAAATCCGGAAAGGACCAACCTGGTCATTTTCACGAGGAACTATAAAGTTCCGGAAGCTGACGCTCCTATATTTTGTAGTAGAATGCTGACGTTTTCAGATTCAGTTGAATATCTAGGAATAATCCTAGATAGCAAGCTGAGCTGGACGAAGCACCTGGAGACCCAATGCAGGAAATTTATCATGACTTTTTGGATGTGCAGGAGAGCCTTTGGGTTGACGTGGGGGTGAGGGCCTAAAATGCTTGCATGGCTCTACTCTGCTGTCTTCAAACCCAGGCTCCTACATGCGACCGTGGTCTGGTAGCCACGAGCTGAATATAAAACAATGCAGGTCAGGCTGCGAAGACTACAAACGCTAGCATTTAGGGGTTTGACTGGAGCAATGAGGACTGCGCCTCCAGCGGCGATAGGATTCATGCTCTGTGAGGAACCCCTACATATCGCGATAACCGCCAGAGCGGCTCATGCGATGGGCCGCCTGACAAGAGCAAATAGATGTCTCCGGGGACTAAACACACTAGACTCCCGAGTGATATCAGCACACTGCCGATTCTACAGATGAGACAAGATAAAATAACAAAACGCTTCAACTTTGCCAAGGCTTTCCGCGTCTGTATCCCAAGTAGGGATCTGTGGAAAGAAAATGGAAACCCGCTCCTCCAGGGGGAAATCTGGTATGCGGATGGCTCCAGGGAGAGGGAGGGTCAGGAGCAGGAATTTATAACATTAAGAGGGGGAAAGGGATAGGGATCACATTTGGGCGACATGCGACTGTCTTTCAAGCGAAGGTCCTGGCCGTCCTTCGCTGTGCTGAAACACTAATAGAAGAAAACGCTGCTGGCAGACAGATCACGATCACTTCGGACAGCCAAGCGACACTAACTGCAATAGGGAAATCAGACATAACATCAGAACTGGTTTGGGAATGCAAAAAGGCATTAAACCAACATGCAGAAAGAAACAAAGTGGCTCTTATATGGGTCCCTGGCCACACAGGGATCAAGGGCAACGAAAAGGCGGAGCAGTTGGCAAAGTGCGGCGCAGCGAGCGAATTCGTAGGACTGGAACCGGTACTGGGAATAGCATCTTGCAATGTCGGGATGGCTATTAAAAACTGGATCTGAACAAAACACAGGGAATAGTGGGAACAAACCAAGGGTTGTCGTCAGGCGAAATCCATCCTGGGGTATTCCTATAGGATGGGTAGAGCCAGGGAAATCCTGAGTTCACCCACGGAAGACATAAGGACAGTGGTACGGACCCTGACAGGGCACAATCACTTGAACTATCATATGTACAAAATTGGGTATAGCCCCACGACGGAGTGCAGGAGGTGCGGCAGGGACGACGAAACATCCCTGCATGTATTATGCTAGTTCCCGGCATTAGCTAGGCTCAGGCAACAGACTCTCGGTGTCCATTTTATGGCAACAGAGCAAATCGAAACGCGATCGTTGTCGACATACTAGGCTTCGTCAAGAGGTCTGGGGTCGACTGCTGAGAGTGAAGAAGTAAGGGTGTGGCACAATAGGCTTTATAGCTTGAGCGCCAGGGGTGTTCTCCATGGATTTCCCGCCCGTATTAAACCTAACGTTACCTAATGAGTCTATTTTGTGCAATAAGATTTCACATCGAGATTTATATACGGTAATAATTCAAATCCAAATTTTTTTGTAAAGCCCTGAAAATTTGACGTGCCCTTGATGTATTCGGCCGCCCAATTGGTAAGTAGTTTATGGACGGCCCCTAGATGACGGAAGAAAATTTCTTTTTTTTATGATGAGAAATATTTTATTTTCAAACATGTTACATAATTCCTGTAAACTAGGTTAGTAGCCAGAGTTTCCTCTATTCTTAGCTAGTGAAATCTTTCACTTTTTCACGGAAATCATTTATCTTGTCGAGATATAGACTACTGGCGTCGTGAACACGTTTTTTCACGTGTTTTACTACTTTCTCTTTATTATCTTGGAACTTTTGCTTCCAACTATCGGATAAATCAGTTAAAGAAACAAATACATTAGCATCGAACATATTCCAATCTTTCGCTTCATTTGACAAGCTCAATTCTGTAAAAAGAAAAATGTTTTGAGATGGTTCTAAAAAGTTCAAATCCTTCTCATAATACATAATTAAGAATTCAGTTTCGATTGAAGGGCAGTGACAAAGAATGTCATATTTGCGTACATAATAAATTGACAAAAATGTAAGATATACTATCTGAAATTTTATTATTCACACGAAGACAGACATATTTCGCAGAACTAAAGTTTTTATTTGACATGAGCAAAAGTAAATTTATCGTCAAATATCAATCAAAAGTTATTTTTTTACAGCAAGTGAAAAATTACAATTTTTCAACATTTTCATTGCATTATTTAAATTGAAATAATTATTTTTTTGAAACAAAACTTATTCAGAAAGATGAATTTCGATTTAAAAATGAAAGAATTACATTTTCAGTTATGATAATTAATTTTCAACTAAGAGAAAGGGAATTTTCAACAAAATAGTTAAATTTGCAACCAAAGTGATGAATTTCTGATAAGAAAGTGAAATTTCAACAAAAACTGTAAGAGCTGATATTTCCACTATAAAATTTTTTATTCTCAATTAAAAACAGTTGAATTAAACTAAAAAATGAGAATTTTCAACAAATTATTTGATTCCTTAACCAAAAAAGAATAACATTTAAACCAAAGAATAAGAATTTTTCACAAAAAGGTTGAATTAACAACCCAATAGTATGCATTTCCTGCTAAAATAATTGAATTTTCAACCCAATAAGGACGAAAGGGTAATTTTCAATTACAAAAGATAAATTTTCTAACAAAAATGGAATAGCTTCATTTTCGGTATAATATCATTTTTAGAAAGAAAATGAATTTTTAACAAAATAGATGAATTTTCATCAAACAGATGCATTTTTGTCCATAAAGATCAATTTTCTACCCAAAAAGATCAATTTTCGACAAAAAATTGAATAGTTAAATTTTCAATCAATGAAATGAATTTTCAAGCAAAAAGATTAATTTTCTACCAAAAAGATTAATATTAACAAAATACATAAATTTTTAACCAAATTTTGAATTTTCAAACGAATTTTCAAACTTATAATTGAACTTTCAACTAAAGAAATGAGTTTTTAACAAAAAAGGTGAATTATTCACCAAGAAAATTAATATCCTACCGCTATCGACAAAGTTCCAACAGAATACAGAAATTTTTAACTGAATAGCTGAATTTTCAAATAAAGAAGATAAATGTTAAACCAAACATGAAATATTCAAATTTTCAGTTAAAAAAATTAATCTTTAACAAAAAAAAAAGAGTTTTTAACAAATGAGTTAAATTTTGAAAAAAAGGGTCTTCAACATGGAAACTCAATCAAATCATTATATCGGAAAAAAGAACCTAGGACCAACGTAAAATTCACAGGATGATTCGAGCAAGAACTGATTTAAATTAAAATAAAATAATTATTCATTTCGTTAATTTTTTTGTGACTTTAAAGTAAAATTTATTCTTGAAAGCAGTTAAAAATAATTTCCAATTTGAGTAAGATAGATTAAAAATTTATATAATTTAAAATTAAAAAAAAAATTCTTGCCAAAAAAAATTTATCTTTCTAGAAAAAGAATTAAAATGTTATCATGTATACTTAATTATTTAAGACGCGTAAAAAGCAGTGAAAAACAAAAATCTTTCCTCAAACTCAATAAAAATGTTAAAAAAAGAATAATTGCAGCTTCCAATTCAGAAAAAAAGATTTGAATTTCCTCCCTTCCAACTCAATAACAATCTTAAAAAAATGAAAAAAATGTCCCTCTTCAAACTCAGAAAATAATTGAAAACCAAAATTTCCGCCTTTCCAACTCAAAAGTAGTATTGAAAATAAAAAATTTTCTTTTCTAATTGAATAAAAAAATTAACATAAAAGAATCTTCTCTTAAACTCAATAAAAATGTAAAACTAAAAAAATTAACTCCCAGTTCAGAAAAAAAATTCCTCTCTTGCAACTGAATAAAAATCTTTAAAAAAGTCCCTCTCCGGACTCAGAAAAAGAAATTTTAAACCAAAATGTCCGCCCTACCAACTCAATAGGAGTGTTGAAAATAAAAAATTCCATCTTATAATTCAGAAAAAAAAATTAAAATAAAAAATCTTCCCTTGAGCTCAATGAAAATCTTAAAACGAAACAAATTAATTCCTCCTCCAATTACGAAAAAATTTGAAAGCAAAATTTCATCCCTTCAACTCAATAAAAATGCTTCAGAAATACTAATAACCTACTTCAGTTCGGAAAAAAGAACCAAAATTTCGTCTGTTCCAACTATATGAAAATCTTAAAAAATTTCCCTCTTCCAATTCAGAAAAAAAATCAAAATTTCCTCCCTTCCAAATCGATAAGAATCTCAGAAACAAAAAAATGTCCTTCTTCCAATTCATAAAGAAGATTGAAAAAAAAGGTTCCCCGTTCAACTCAATAAAAATGCTGAAAATACAAAATGGCATCTTCCAATTTTAAAAAAACTGCGTCTCTCCCAACTTAATAAAAACCTAAATATTTCCCTTTTCCCTCTTCAAATTTGAAGAACAAAATAGAAAATAAATCATTCTTCCCTCAAACTCAATAAAAATGCTAAAAATAAGAAAATGGCCTTTCTCAATTTAGTTAAAAAATAAATAACCAAAATTTCTTCCTTTTCTAAATCTCTTTTTAAATTTTCTTTGAAAAAATTGTAAAAAAACTTGACAAATTTCAAAGAACCCTCTAAAAAATGCGTGGAAAATTTCGTTGTTTAGTTTTTTTTACGTAGGGTTCTTTAAAGAAGCTGAACAAATCATTGCAAAAATTAAAATAATTAAAATTCTGCTTCCAAATAAAAAACTCTGAATAAATTTAAAAAAAATCTCGCATAAAAGGTAGATCTAAAAAAATCATTCGGTTTCCAAGTGTAATTTGATTATTATTATTTGATAATTATCAGATGAGGTTTTTCGTCAAGGATATAATGCAAGTATTGTAAATTTGACACATAAATTCTGTAAATATCAAACAATTACGCCACTTCTGCGTGAGATTTTAATTTTTAACTGAAGATTTACTCTAATTTTTTTAATTGCCTTGTAGTTGAGTGATAATAATGACATCAATTAAATATGAAGCAAACATGTCACATATGAAGAATATATATTTGAATAACAACTTTCTGAAATTGTGGAAAGTTTTTTAAAAAGAATTCCTATTTTTTCTCTATTTACGAGAAAATTTCTCTTTTTTCCCTTTTGCTCTTTTTTCGCTTTAATGCAAACTGAATTAATAGGATCTAATAGGAAAATCTAACTTTTTTGTTTATTGTTAATTCTTTTTAATTGAAAAGTCTACTATTATATTTTTGGTTCAGAATTGATCTATTTTGGTCAAAAATTATACTACTTGGTATACGAAATTTATTTATTTTATTGAAAATTGTTTTATTTTTCGTGAAAAATTAATCTTTTTAGTAGAAAATTAAACAATTTTGTTGAACATTCGTTTTGTTTTTCGTAGAAAATTAATTTTTTAGCTGAAAAATTATGTATTCCGTTCTTCATTAAACATTTTTTTTCTTGAGTTGGAAATTCTTCAATTTGGTTGAAAATGTAACTATTCAATTTTTTGATGAAAATTTGTCTTCATTAGTTGAAAATTCAACTAATTGGTGAAAAGTTTAACTACTTTCTCTAAAATTAATTTTAATTTGTTTCGATTTTTCATAGGTTCGTGTGTATCTGTAAAAATATATATATAGCTTAAGCGTGAGTCTATGTGAATAACAATATAATAAATATAACCGCGAAACATATATTTTTTTAACTTGGCTATACTGTTTTCTAAAACCTCGTTAGGAGTCATCGAAAGTTTCATTGACTGGCTTCGAAGCATTAGTGTATCAGTGTTTCAAGAACTCTATTCCTCTGGTCTTCACATTTTCATTGAAATTATTTTGTACTTTCGACACAACTCTTTCTACTTTTCAAACATGTATCAATCAAGGTTTCTAAGACGATTCTTCCAAGTTATGACATACGTTTAGCCCCATCCTAAAGTGGTTGACTCAGTCATTCAAAATTTCAACAACTTATTTTTTCCGTTCAATGTTATTTTTTAGGCTTTAAACTGAAAATACGCATCCTAGCGTAAAGTGGATTTGAACAAATTTGAACAAATTTGTAGATATAATTTAGGCGACAAATTTTGTTGAATAAAATATTATTTTAGCTTTTTTCGTTTTTCCAAAAAGTTAATTTTTTATTCTAAATGTATTCTTATAACAAAAGTTCATAACAAATTTTTAGATATTTTTTCTTTGAACAACTTTTTTTCAGTTTTTTGTCATCTCTTGAGTGGTTTTTCCAAAAATTAATTTTGTTATCTTTATTGCTATTTTTCACGATCAGAAGAAGAACTAAGCATCCTATCAAAAAATTATTCATGAAAAATTTGTATTTTTTTCATAGCTTGTGTCACTTGTCCAAAAATGCAATTCTTTTATTCGTAATTATATTTCATACGATTGAAACAAAAACTACGCCTTCTATCAAAAAATGATTGAGAATCAATTTGTAGCTGTTTCTTGAGTGAACAACTTTTGTTTAATTACTTTTTTCTTAGCTTGTGTCATTTGCACGAAAATTTAATTTTTGTATTGTTAATGCTGTTTTTTACAAATAAAGTAAAAACTGCGCGTACTATCAAAAAGTGATGCATGACGAATTTCTAGACCTTTTTCGAATGCACAATTTTTGTCGATTCATCTTTTCTGGTATTTTGTATAGTTTGACCGCAAAATGAAATTTTTGATTTTTCATTATTTTCTATGTAAGATAAAAATGTGAATTTTCGATTTTTTGGAAGAATTCAAAAAAATGTTATGATGATTTTGTAGAGTATTCCAAAAGCAACGTTTTTCTCTTCTTTACTTTTTTCATATCGTGCGTTGTTTGGCCTAACAAATTCTTTTTTTTAATTTTGTAATTGTTATAACTCTGGTAATTTGTTTTTGATCGTATAATAAAAACATTGGGATAAATTGTTCGCCTTTATGAGCACAGTGAATATCAATACATAGAATTTCCGAATTCTGAAAAAGTGATTTCAAAAATTTTGAAAGTGCTCTAGATTTTTGAATTTTTTTTTGAAATTAACTAAAATTATTACTACTCCTAGACTAATGAATTTGATCTGAAACTTTCCAAAAAACATTTTGATAGTATTTTCGAGTTTTTGTCACAAGACGTTTTTGCTTGCTCAAAATTCACTCCATAAACGAAACGCTGGAAGTTACAAAAGTCCGATTCACGCTGAGCATCGGAAAAAAATTAATAAATTTTGTTTTTAATTGTGTTTTTAAATTTCTGTTACTGTATCAATCGAAGGACACCCTAAAGCATATTCTCTGAAAATTTTATTAGAAAATTCCAAGAACTGACGAACAGAGCATGA